>JAADJF010000506.1:0-37439 GCA_012932015.1 Fusarium acutatum
GTACCAAGCGGGTAGTCAAAAAGAAAAGCATACTGCGCATTTGTTGAGTCGCAAGCATATGAATTGAAAGGTAGCGTGTGAAATGAATGTTTACCAGCGGTGCGAAGGAGCTGCGCCAGCTGTGAGCCATAGAGCTCTTTTATCGGCTGAGTGTCGCTAGCACTACTACTGTCTCCCTCGTTAATCGTGTTTGGTAGCGTAGGAATTCTCTTATGCTCGACGACTATTCTGGGCTCCGCGATATTATGCTGTACTAGCTCCCAAGAAATTAGATTATCTGCATCTTGGTCAGTTATCGACCTGTCTTCTATACCTAACTGCATACCACTTATACTCTCAGTATCCTTGAGTCTCTCATGTCATCTTGGTCTACTGTCATGCATGCGAGCTGGAGTAGGGCAAGACCAACGCCGATCATTTGATGTGGATCTCAAGAAGCGTTTCCTTTTGATGACGATTGGTATGCGTCTGAATGTAATACGGAGCCCAACACCCAAGATGTACTTGTGGAGTTGAAAGAGCCGTGGCGTATCCAGACATTCACTACGTTCCGTATAAGACCGGGTCTTAAGTATAAGTTAGTATCGTTTCTTGTTTTTGTCAGCGGGGTCCTTGGAAGTACAGTGATTGTTGTTGTGTTGGCAGCTATCTTCACGGCAATTACCTAAGCAATGTGGATGACATTCGAATGGGTTGCTTTGGGTATGATGATATGGTTTATAGGTGTGATGGTATGGTTTAAGTGGTTCGATTGGGATGGCTCATGATTTCGGTTACGATCAAATTGACTATCGTACTCTGTCAACTTTATGACAAGGACTGGATCGGCCAAACACCGTGCACCATCATATCAGCTCCAACACAGCATTCTATGAGGTGGTTTAAAGGCCCTAGTAGTATTCATATCCACCAGTAGTTGCGAGCTTAAATAATTCTGTCAGCGTGCTTGTAACTTCCCCATTACTTTTGCCATGCCGCGTCTCAGGTGACACTCCCCAGATCTACAGTGTTGGCGATCTCTACACTCTCCGGCGTTTCAGCTTCCGCCGAGACCCGAAAAAGGGAAATGGCTTGACCTAAGATGCCACGAGACGGGCGTGCTGATCAGTGGATACGAAAAAGGGGTCTTCCATTATTCTGCCGGATCGTCGTGTTTCTGACTCTGAACTGTTGTGTCAGTTATCATTCGGTTCGGAAAATATCAACCGATCTCGCGAACCGAGCCGATCACTTGGTGGGGTTAATTCGTGTCATCAACGATCATTAGTCTTGAGATGCGCTATCTAACTACTACAATGTGAGATTGGAAATGAACTAAACATTACATCTGGTATCTTCAACACGCCGAACAAAAATGAGAAACAATTTACACAACTCTGAACTCAACCGTCTTCTTGATCACATTGCCCTTGAGGTCCATATCCTCCAGGTTAATTGACCCGTCGCCTTGTGAGGAACCGCCCTCAATGATATGATCTGTAGAATCATTTCGGGTCTTGTGGGTGCGTGTGCCGCCGTCAACACCGACGACATGCTCTGTTCTATTTTGGGCAAAGTCATCCTTCTGGGTTGACGTGAAGCGACCAGGTTGGCTGTTTTGATGGACATAGCGATCACGAGAGGAGGGGTAATCCTGGGTGCCATTGAACTTGAGTTTGGATGAGAGAAGATCGATGCTACAGAAGTCAGATGAACGACCAAAATGGTACGTGAGAATGAAGAAGGACTTACTATAGCACCATGGAGTACAGGCAGAAGACGGCGTAGAAGAACCGGTCCAGTTGTGTAGCAATGTTCTCCGCCGTCTGACCAGCCGTCTTAAATGAATGCGTCACAGCGCGAAGCGTACCCTGAAGAGCCAACAGAGCGACTCTCATTTCCGTGCTTCGAGCCAAGTATTGGAAAAGACCTCCATTGCGCGCGATCTCGGCAGATGAAGTCTTAGCCGACGTGAAGAGGACGATGAGGAAGTATGCGCTGAGGCATTCGAGCGACGCGATGAGACCGAAGTAGGCGATGTGGATATGGTTGATGGTAGCTAAGAGGTCCTCATTGCCGGCGAGGATTGATTTAACTCGGAAGGTGATGATGACGACGCGAACGACACAAATACCGGCAATGCCTGACCAGAAAAGCGACATAAAGACCCTCCATCGCGTACCTCGAAGGACTCGTTTCAAGATGATGTAACTGTAGAAAAGAAGGCCGGCTTCTTGCAGCTAGTAACCGTCAGCTAGGCACCTCCAATTGAGTCATGCATCACTCATACCAGCCAGAAAATATCAGCAAACACCGACGCAATTGCAAGCATCATAGCAGGATGCTTCTGGTAATACACGTAGTAACACAATCCATTAGCGATCGCTCCCGCCGCTGACGAAAACATCGGCACAGCGGCGAGGAGCGTCCAATTGGTGATACCGCAGACGAGACATCCCAGCAAGACATTGCCCATACAGATGGTCATCAAAATAGACCAACTGAGCTCAAAAAACACCGGCACCGCTGCATCCGCCATCGTCGATCAAGGTAACGTCAAAAGGTGGTATGGATGGTAAGAAAAACGAGTAATGGAAAGTCGGAGAAAATGGAAGGAAAAAAGAAAAGGGAAAAAAGCAATGTGACACTGATGGCGTTAAATGAAGATCTTGGCCATGATGATCACCCTCCTTTCTAGCTAGTTGGATCTCAGCTGCACTACTGTCATATCATAAAGTTCCCGATAATCCCCCTCCTAAAAGGCAAGAGGTCGATTGGTTTTCGACCATTGTAAATTAAAGAGGGATACCCTTGATTCCATGGCGTCGGATACAGTGCACTCCGCGGTAAGAGATGGGCTCGTTGGTCTGCGAAGACATCAGTGCTCAGGCTATCCTGACAAGTGAGTGACGGGTTCTCCGCAAGTGCCAGCCCAACCCATGGGGAGGCGTCAACGGTTGGGTACATTGGTTTCGAACTAACGAGCTTGGTCAAACAAGCAGCACAGAGCTAACCCTGTTTTGTAAGGTCTTGACTCGCGGTTCTGCGCGGGGAGAAATGAGGGGATGAGCACGCATTATTTAAAGTTTTGACTTCGGCATCTGGTCTAGGCATTTTTCGCTTTCCTTGCCGGTAAGGGGTAAGGTTAAGAAGCCGGGGTAGATCGCTAGGGCGGTTTATTTTCAGCCCTCCTTTACGGCAATTCGTATCAGGATGCGAACCCCTGTTTCTCTGGAATGAGCTGGACCAAACTCTGTTGACCCTCTTCTCTTGTGATGGACGATGTTGTGTTGCTTTTTGGGCTGGACTAATGCACAAAATGCCTGATGGCATCATGCCATATGTTCAATTAGCAGGGCTGGTGATAGGGACAGAAAACGCCAGAGGCAGATATCTAGAATGACTGAGGGCGACTAGCTAACCGAGTGATCCGTCTCCCGATGTGATCAGTGCCCTCGGAATGTGGGTGCGACAGCCGAGTTCCGTCCGCTCAAGGACAAGGCGTTTTGTTCCTGCATCAGCACGTCTCAGAGATAAAAGCATCGTTTAACTCAAAAGATCCTTCGCATTGAATACCTCTTCCTTCTTCACACCATCTCCGTCGCAGCATTTCTAGCACACCCGTTACAACCGTTGCATTCTCCTTGTTTCTGGGGTAGAATCAATTTGAGACCCGGCGGAAAATGCCTGATGGTAACCTTGTTTCCCCCCTCCCGTGGCGTTGCCCGTGTGATAGGCGAAAAGAGAAAAGATGCAAGCCACAAATCGGAGCTTCGCCGATGTTGGGAAGACACCACCGGCGCCACGGACATTCTCACATGTCATTCTAACTGCCGAGTGGCTTGAAGAAGTGAGGGTTGATAGGGTAGCTGAACGATAGCGACTCTGGATATCCCACTATCCCACACTACCTATGACTCGAGCGCAGCGGGCTGACGCTACTCAGTCAATATTGTACGTCAAAAATGAGGCTAAAAGAATCATTAGTCAAGACCCATCTGGACTCCTCTCTATAGCTAATATTTATGTAAAATGGCGGAAAGAATAGGGGATGAATGTCAATTCTTTATTGTGTCGCATTGACTGGCGTAGAGTTTTCAGGGCACCGTGGTTAGAGACCCCAGTTTTCATCTTGAATAGATTGATAAAGTGTCATTGAGATTAAATCGTCACGATGAGATTTCCTCTTTAGAGTTTAAGCTTTTCATGAACCCAATCCCTATGCTTAAATTTCCTATCTTCGTGTTAGTACCCAGCGCCTGATCTAACGGTATAGACCTTAAACATTTCATCTATCCATTTCGAAGTGAACACATGTCAAACTCATAGCATGGCGCATTCGAAATCTCAGTCTGCTTCAACTTGTGGCTTGAGAGACAAGAACTTCGCGGTATGCACGGGCCAGATCCCAGGCTGAATTTGTTGGTCTTTGCAGAAACGGAGAGGGTCCACGAACGCGGAATCTTCCGTGACTTTCCACTAACCCAGTAGCGGGAGAAAAGAACTCCAGAACAGATGGTCGAAGCTCGAGAGTTAGCACAGATAGGGAACTACGGAGTGTATCCGCGGTCGCGAATTTTCTCCATATTGTTGTAAAAGCTTCAGGGTAGACTGCTATTATGTGAACTGTGTCTCTTGTTAAATGAGATGCTAGGTTAAGGTCTTTAATGAGAATGGGAGGCAGGCAACATCTTGTTATGTATATCTTTCTCTTAATTTTCTCCGTCATATATGACCTCTTATCACAGTGCTGCATATTTGGGGTGGTTAGGTCATTGTCCATCTTGACTTTCCGTGTAGTTCCCCCGATATCCACCTACCTTGGATTCTCCACGTGAACGTCATCAAATACGCTATCCGAGAACTCATTAAACCGCAACTGTGGAAAAGAATCAAGGGTGAAGAACGCATTCGAGCTCACAGTCGTGTCATGACTCGTCTCATCCACCCCTTCAGCAAAAATGTATCCAAAATCCGTATAAGGGAAAGCTGGTATCTGTGGGGCCTGCTCAGGAAAAGCCGGGGATTCTTGCTCGACTGATACCGCACCAAGTCCCCTTGTCAGAATATCGATGCTGCGCTGTATGCCAGGACAGCTGACCGTCATGGCGTTCAGAGCTCTCATAAACATCTTGAAGCGCTGGGTAGTATCTGGCCTCCCGTTTTTCATGTCTTGCACGATGACCGTGGCTGCGGTGTAGGTGCAGTAGGCCATGATATATGTGAAACGCTGGAAGCCGAATGTGTTATCGAGAAGCTGGAGAAGTTGCTCTACGGCTTGAGAGGCCTCTTGACATGCCCTCCAGCACGTGGGGTTATTGAGAAACGGCCGATGAAGTAGGATTATGGTGGTATGGTATAGCATTCTGAACAAATGTTAGATTGGTGATAGTGTTAAGGCGTTGTGCACTTACTGCTGGGCTACGAAATGTGTAGGTGGGCATGTTTGGGCTTGATAGTCCACATGCAAAGCTGGTGGTAAACTTAAACGCCAGGAGTGCAGCCTCTCCCTCGTAGTTTGCACAAAGTCCAAGACATCTTTCGTTCTTTTACTTCCATAAATACTAAAAAGAATATCATTGATGATGAGGCTGATCTTGCAGGTATATGCAAAGCACAGTAACAGATGCGATGGTCTCGGCTGATAACTCTGGAGTGCTTCATCATCGGGAATGGGATAAGGTGGCCATAACTCCGTTTCTGGCTCCTCTGGCAAAGCAGGGTCCCATTTCGGTGGTTCAGGTAACGACGGTGTTCTTCCAAGATACAGACTCAATGTTTTATCCCAGAAAAAGCAAGACCATGCGAGATGGCGCCCGAGTTGCATCCATACGATATCCTCAAATTTCCCAGATGACGGCGAGAAGAGACCGATGTCAATAGCAACTCGAAATGCCATCCCGCCGTACAGCCAAGCTTGTGATACAGATCCCCTACCAATTTCGCGAGCACTAAATTGCAAGAGTGCTTGGACCAGTGGTATAGATCCTTCTTTGTGTATCTCATGGCTAAACTCCAACTTTGCCCTGGCAAGCAGTTGCTCTGTTAAATGCCGCTCCCTGAAGCGCGTTGAATGCAAACATAATACGCTTAATAGAAACGGAGAGAAGAATTTCCCGCCGACTGCAGCATCACGTAGGAATAAAGTTCTTGGGACAAACATGAAGTTCGCGTGCACCCACGTCCAATGCGTCGCGAAAAGACGTCGGATGACATCCTGAGGAATACTAAGATAAACTGCTGCGCTCTCGACGGCTTGACCCTCCCAGAACTTCAGCTCTGGTGTTTCCATGGGTAGAGGCTGTCGGGTTTCAGGGCTGTGTGCAACAGTGATTTGACCCGTCGTTGCTTGCGATGGCGTATCTCCTGGATCATGAACCGCGGATGTAGTGTCGTAGAAAGACCGAGTGGGATCCATGTTACCGTCCGCAACCTCAATGGTCCGGAGAGGCTCTATGAGTGTTGGCACTCTCGCGCTCTCTGCCAGAACCGCCGCACTAGCTTGATAAGGAGCAGTGCTGGTTCCATCCTTGCTATGTAGATCTTTTATCGTCTGTTCGAGTTGAGCGATCTTATCCGCCATGGCACGAATCTGCGTCATAGGCGGTGGTCGATCATACTGGCAAGTCTCATTGTACGCTATGCAGATACCGCAGACGGGCTGGCCTCCATCGCAGCGGACCTTCCGGGCACGACAGTTTTTGCATGTCAATCGGGCGGTTTTCTTTGGGCGGGGCGGAGATTCTCTTCGCTCGCGCCTTGTCTTGGGCATTATGGTGTTTGTTGGGTGGCATATGTGTTCCGTGAGATGCAATTTATTTTTCGCTTGGTTCTGAAGGGCTTTAGATGGAAGAGGCTCATCGTGGTCTCGTAATTGGAGTGAGGTTGATGACAAGTTGAGGTGAAGTGAGCGTTTGAGTGACCGATCCCGGAAAAGCTTGTATCTACTTTGGGTTAGCGCTCTCCACTCTGCAGCATCATCCTGAGATACACGTCATCTTATTGGAGGATGTCTCTTCACTTGAGATCAATACCAGTATGAAGAAACGTCCTCATAATACTCTATTCGATATGATCTATTGAAGACGAACTGATGCCTAATACGTCTAAGCTACTCTATTCCCTTTCTCCTCCCCCCTGAAAAGCGCCATCGTAATCTCCGCAACCGCCATCCCACTCTGACTCTGATTCTCAACCGTCGAAGCTCCAACATGCGGCGTCAAGACAACGTTCGGCAACGCCAGCAACTCTGGGTATGTCTCAATAGTCGGAGGTTCAACCATCAAAGCATCAAGACCAGCACCAAATAACTTTCCGCTTTTCAGTGCAGTCAGCAATGCATCCTCGTCAACGATTCCACCCCGTGCGCAGTTGAGAAGAATTGCACCATCTTTCATGGCGTTGAACTCTGAGGTTGAGATGATGTTCTCTGTGTCTTTGGTGAGAGGGAGATGAAGAGTTACAACATCTGATGCGCGTAGAAGATTATGTAGCTTTGAGACCTGGCGAAACCTGCTCTCTCCAAAAGTGCCGAGCCACTGGTTTCCATCCGAGAAGGGATCATAAGCAACGATGTTGCCCTCCATGGCTCCAACCCACTTCTTAGCAACAGCGAACCCAATATTTCCCATCCCAACAACTCCCAAGGTTTTCTTGAACAAGCTCTTTCCTAGCGTCTGACTCCTCACAATCGCCTCCCCACTTCTCGTCCGACGGTCAATCTCAGCGACTCGTCGTGACAATGTCAAAGCCAATGCAAGTGTAAGTTCAGCGACAGCTTCTCCATTGAGACCGGGAGTGTTGTATACTTCTATACCCGCTGCAGCAGCTGCTTTGACATCGATGTTATCGATGCCAACGCCTTGCTTGACAATGTATTTCAGCCTCTTGCATTTGGACAGTTCATCTGCACCGAGACGAGTCTCGCTACGGAGCATAACTGCATTGGCGTTCTCTGTATATTTTCTCTTGTTTGGGTCTGTTGGGAGGACGACATTGATGTCGGATGATTGTTGCAGCGCTGCGATGGCGTCTGGATGGTAGGGGTCTAAGACGTAGACCGTTGGCTTGGGGTCAGCCATGATGACAAGCGAAAAATAGTAAAGTATCTGACGTGACAACTATATCACCATAAGAACTTTGGCATTCTTCTTTGGTTTATATGCAGAGCAATTGAACCCTTGGCGGTGTTACCCATGCAAGCATCTTCCGGGATATTTTCCCGGAGAATGTCCCGGAAACTTTCCCGGAAAGTTGCCGGGAGGCTATTTCACCCATATCAACCCGCCAAAACCCATATGGAAATTCTTTCACAGAAAATGTCATATATAAACACTTCGATTCAGCGTCAATGAACGTTACAAGGTCATTTCATAAGGTCCTCGTCGCCAACCGAACTCCATTACAACGTTATATCTCTACGACCCCAAGGTTATCCACCATGGCATCTCCAGACATTTCGCTGGCTGAGAAGCTCCGCGCATACTCCACGTAAGTATCAAAAAAAGAACTTCACGGTGATAAATCATACTGATATGGGTTCTGGTACAGATGCGATGTGTCAGACGCATTGCTCAAAGTGGGGGTTCCTCATGGCGGTTTTCTTCCCGACTTGAGCATGTGGTCACCTCAGCGACAAGAAGGTGACGAGAAGCTCATTGGACCGGCATACACTGTCAAGTTTGTTCGCAACACTCAGACCAATGCACCAAAGCTCAAGGAGCATTACGTACGAGCCCACGACTGCCTTAACAGAAACCACTACTAACGGCTTTTATAGATCGACACTATCCCCAAAGATCACGTTATCTTTATCTCGGCGCCTCATGGCATCTTCAACGCTGTGTATGGTGGTCTGATGAGCACCCGTGCCAAGTACTCTGGAGCCGTTGGCACGGTTGTCGACGGTACATTTCGAGATTTGCAGGATCATCGCAAATTAGACTACCCGGTAGGTTGGCCGGTTCTTGGTTTCGGTTTCATCTGACAAATCAAAGGTCTTCGCTCGCAGTGTTGGTACGCCGAGCTTCTATGAGGTTGCTCGCCCTAGTGAGGTATGTGATATTCACTAAACGTAGGGCGCTCATGACTAAGGCATTGTAGATCAATGTGCCTGTGAAGCTACAGGACCCTGCCCTTGATGTGACGATTAATCCTGGTGATATCATATTCGGAGATTTGAATGGCGTTGTTTGCTTGCCCAAGGAAGTTCTACCCAAGATCCTGGAAATCTTACCAGGACAAGTTGAGGCTGACGATAACATGGCACGGGATATAGCTCAAGGCAAGACGTTCACAGCTGCAAAGGAAGAATATCGTTAAGGACATGAAGTAAATGCTGTAGATTATATCCATGTAGTTATAGATATAAAGAAGATCGTATTACTGGTTTGTAATTCAGAAGTGAATAGTCTCAGGGTAAGACGGAAATGACAGGTTGTAAGCGGGAATACTCGGAGGTGGCCGGATTTAGATAAGCACGATAAGGAAATCAACGTTAGCGGGTTCACAACAACAACCCCGAAGTGCTGACAAGACCGACCAAGCTATAAATACACGTCCTCGAAACCCTTGAGCTTCCTCATACCTTTCAATTCATCCATTGAATTTAGCGTCTTGTCCAATATGGCCGTGTTGCGCTGGGGAATGCTCGGAACGAGCTTCATCTCCGACGTTGTCGCCCGCTCCATCCTCGCCAGCCAAAACTCCGCCATCGCCGCAGTATTCGGCCGCAACGAAGACCGCCTGACAGCATTCGCCGACAAACATGGCATTGCAGAGCGATACACTTCTATCGATGAGCTGCTAGACAAGGCTGACATAGACGTCGTGTACGTCGGTCTGCCGAATCATATGCACACCCCCGCAGTGCTGGCAGCTGCTAAGCGAGGCAAGGCGATTCTGTCTGAGAAGTCGCTTGCGACGACGATGGAGGATGCCAAGGCTATTGAGAAAGCTGTGAAAGATGCGGGGGTTTTCTTTTTGGAGGGACTTATGTATCTTACTCATCCGTTGATGAAGAAAACGCAGGAGTTACTTCTTGAGGGCAAGATTGGGACGGTGAGAGGTGTATCGGGGTATTACTCTGCGAATATCTGGAAGAAGGCGAATCCTCTGAGCATGGGAACTATCTACAATCTGGGCTGCTATCCAGTCTCACTTCTGCACTTCGTCATTGAGACAGCGTTTGGCAGCGATGCATTCGCAAAGCGTCAATTGCATGGCTTCGGCAATATCTCGACAGAAGGCAGCGTCCATGTCCGTGACGCTTCGCTGACGGTCCGATTCGACAATGGCGTTCTTGCAAGCTTGCAATCAACAGACAGCTACGGCAACGACTCATCCTTCGCGATTCTTGGAGATAAAGGCAGGATTCGATTCATCACGAACCCTTGGCTGCCGATTGCAGGGGACAACATCATCGAGATCAAAACCTACGGGGGTTCAACGGAACAAGTCATCGTATCTGCAGACATGGACGCGTTTGGATATCAGGTGAAGAAGGTGGAAGATTGCTTATCCCGCGGTGTTGAAACAGCGGAACGGCCTTCGCCGAATGTTGATCAGAGCGTTGAGATCATGGGGCTTTTGACGGAGTGGGAGGCCTTGATTCAGAATCAGCACAAATGATAGCAAGCATCATCAATTGAGGTCATGATACAAAGTCAGAATCATCCAAGACACGTTCCCGGTGCGATAATGACGTTTTACTGAATCAGTTCTTTGTGTTTCTCCCGCTAAACAGAATCGGGCACAGCAAATGGTGGTGACGTCAGCCTTACCCGCTCATATCCGACGTCTTCGAAAGGCCTCGACGTCGGTATTTATTTAGTCATAATCCCCAGTTCCATTTAGTTTTGACCGTCTCTCTTTGACTCAATTGAACAATAAATATAAACATGTCCGGTCTTGCCGCTTTTCGACCTAGGAGGAGTGATGAGCTGCGTGGTCTTGCAGAGGAGCACTTTCAGCATGAGTACGTCGCCTGAAAATGGAGTCTGAATTTATACTAACGACAAGTAGCTTGAACGACGATGATCGCGAGATTTTGAGACGTGCGGGAAGTAAAGTGTCAACCCATGCCAAACTCGGATCGCTGCTCGGTGTTGGTCTGGGCCTCTTGGCTGCTTTTCGACTGCGAAAGATGCGATTGACGTACTTCAATGCCTTCAGGGCCATGGAGAAGCCTGTCGAGGTCAGATTTGCAGATGGTCGTACCGGTACGTCATGTCTTCTCGCAAGCATCAGACGGAATACTGACTTTCTTTGTAGAACCTATCCCCGATATCACAGCCCATCTCACACCATCCAAGTGGGGCGACGCGGCCACGTATTTCTTCTTCTCCGTTGGAGGTTTATTTATCGGTGGTGAAGCTGGTCTTCTTTCAGGCACTGCGTCAGCGTCTCGCACTATTAGGAAGAACCCTGAGGCCAAGGAGCGGATAGAGAAGGCGTGGAAGAACTATCGCATTGACGTGATGAAGCAGGAAATTAAGAAGTTGGAGGGAAAGTCGAAACTTGAGCAGCTTTTCAGTTCATAATAGGAAAATGGCTTTTATAACTTGTAATTTTAGCAGGGCAGACTAATGGGAACCAGGGAAATTGACGTGTTAACTAAATCATTCAAACTATCATTAAATAAAAGAAAGCAGAGATATGATACGGTGAAGTAAGCGTTGGTAGAGTTATTGCTGCGGATTGTTGGGTTTTCCGAGACTTCCGACGCTAAAAACAGATCGTCATGCACCAAAATGCACATATGGAACCCAATATAATGGCCTGTTCCCTATGCCAAGACTATCTTGATCATCGTCATCAAGAGCGACAGTATCTCTTGCTATATCATCCGCCTTCTTCTTTCCGACGCCATAAGTATCATCAAGCCACTGGTCGCGTTTGGCCTTCGTAGCAACATGGACACCACGACATACCGAATCATCCGACATGTTTCCCTTCGATATTTCCTCGTATACGATAGCAGCCATGTCAACGCACGATTGGTCATTTACCTCCCATAATGTCCCAATGACATGTCGGATGCCTGCTAGCTGATATGCGCTGATAAGATGGATACCTTCATCGAAAAGCTGTTGACTTTTGATCTGCCCTGTACCGCAGGCAGATAGATACGCAAGAAAGGGGCCCTCTTGATGAAGGTTGAGCTCGAGGAGGCTTGCGACTGTAAAGGGGTCTGCCTGCCAGTCCTTGAGGTATAGCTGGCTTTTGGAAGCATCCACTGTATCATTGTATCCGTGCCCTGCGACGTGAAAGATCCTGCAATTTCGCAAATGCGACAACACCTCTTTTATAAAGGGCTGCGGTTCGACAGGCTGTACCTTCATCCGTCGACAGACATCTCGCAGCATGCTGATTTCTCTATCTGCAAAAGCTAGCCTTCCGTGACCAGGCGTTTCACTGGCGGGCACGAATACAGCCTCATTTTGAGAAACAGGCGTCGTCCTTCGACTATGCACAATAGCTGATACCGAGGTGGCGTACGACGACAAGTCTCTATCCATGACCGTATCGCCGTTTCGTTGGGAGTGGCGTCCGGCTGCGTGGATAGGAAAGGTACTCAAAGAGCCAGTCAAAACCCGCCATACTCTCTTTCATATCGGCCGCCTTCTGTGGTTCGGTGAAGCCCAGCTCAGTCAATATAGGCTCAGCAACGATATCCCATAGCCATTCAAGAACCTTTGAACTACCACGACCTAGGGATGCGTATTTCGAGTCAATGTCGTCTTGTTTGAGCTGTTTGAGAGGAATAGCATTGAACCGGCTTTTATGAATCAGTATGGCGCAACAAAGAGTCTTGTAGACATTGACCACTATCACAGGGCCCAGAGACGCTGCACTCATCAAAAACTCCTGATCTCCAGGTCTCAAAAAGTTTTCGAACCCGGGGTTTGAACGTATCTCATGCAACAATGCTGACATTTGATCACCGGTGGCATGCCTCTGACTTGTTTCACTACCCCAGTCCTCATCGCCTAGTTCAAGCTGAGACCCATGAGTAAAGGCTGTATCTAGGTGGTCTCTGAGGCGATCTTATCTGTCAGCCAGAACAGAAAACTGTGTCTTCAGCTCTTTGAGATCTGCCCGAAGCAAGGTGATAGAGGAAGCCATGACCCCACGAGCCATCTCAAGAAGTTCAAGGGCATCTACAGGGTTATATCCTAGCCTCAATGAGATGCAAGCCATTTCAGTCGATAAACCGGCAATCTTGGCCACTTCACGCTGGATATCAGCGTTTTCGAGGGAGCGTGGCCTGAAGTCCGAGAGAAGGATAATGGTCTTGACACCAGCATCATATGCTTGTTTCCAGTCTTGATTCCAAGTGTAAGCTTCCATCAAACACTAACCAGCTTGAACACGTAAGAATATAGAATCTTCGGGATGGTATAGCGTCAGTTTGTAAAATGAAATTGCCTCTTGCAGATCGCCATGATGATTCAGATCGATATATCGCAATCGGAGTCCGCTGACAAGATTGAAATGGAATATGGGTTTGTGGAGATGATCATTGTGAATTGTCGTGAGAGTATCTCTACCGAGGCGGATTGACCTTTCGAGTCTCTGGATATCACCAGTTCCGATATATGCCTCACGAAACATCTGCGCCAGATTACTGAGACGCATGGCGCGTTTCTCGTCGTCATGGCCAGTCATACTCACGAATTCTTGCATAAGATCAAAACCTTTTTGAAAGTACTCCTTGAGTCCTGTCCGCTTATATCAAAGCATTATAATCACGCCAATATTCCCCAATGACCGAGCTCTGGTCCTTGGCGCAGTGAGTAAGTTTTGAAGTGTTTCATCCATGACCTTCTTGGCCGCTTGGAAATCTGCTTCATCCGTGGTCTCATTAGTACCTCTCGGCCAGTCGATCGCATAGAGACTGAATCCTAATATCACGATCTCTGTGGCTCGCAAGGGTTTCATCGACGGCCTTTTGACAAGCTTTGATGCTTTCATCCAAATCTGCTAATGTTCCAGCTCTAAAATATCTCTGAACAAGATGCTCGTTTAGTAGCCACAGATATCTTGCACGCTCCTCAGAGTTGTCCTTTGGATCATTGACGATGTACTCTGACACTCGAATAGCTTCGTCAAGAGCCTCTTTGTGTATCTCAACAACTTGCTCTAAAACCTGCTCATCGTGAAGCCTGAGGGCGATTTGGCGGATGAAATGGCATGCATAGTCCATGATCAGACCATATCCTGGGTCGCCTTTCTGTACTTTGCTAACAGCTTCGAATGCTATCCTGGAGGAATGAAGATCGTCGTTTACAGAATCTGTAGCATTAGACCGAACATGAAAGCAAAAGGCAAGCTCAATAAGCCATTCAGGACTTCTTTCTTCAGCCGGTGGGCTACTATCAACCGCCTGTTGGAAAAGAATGATGGCTTCCTCGAGATCACCCAGATCACCTGGAGGTCGTAACATAAAATAACGTTTTCAGCATGCCAGTAAAGTCGAATTTGTGCAGTAATCTGGATCTTCTGGTAAAACATTCCATAAGATGGTTCTTAAATTTGCAATAGCCCTCTCTAATGGTAAGGTCTTCATCTGGACTATTTGACACAGCTCCGAGAGACCGGCGATGTCACTTCTTAGAAATTCATGCAGCGGTCAATGACTTTGTTTTACAAAAACACGTTTTCTTAATGAGACAAAATTGGAGGTCTCGTTTGCAGGTATGAGGTTGGTATTCGATACGACTGCCCCCGATCCACGAGACAGCTCGATGCTTACTGCGCCGCGTTCAAAGCAACTGTAGGGCTCACTATTAACGCTCAATGCTTCAGGGGAGATGTATACTATGCTGATGCGAGTACTGCTCGAGATCCTGCAGGTCGCCGGTAAGTCATGTCTGCATCTGATAAAACTTTCTCTCTGACCTTTTTGTCAGGGCAATTCAAGACGCTCATAACAAAGATTGTCATGACTTTTAAGTCTGCACTGGCTACCTAACCATCAGGGAGGTCTAGTGGGAGCTAAAGGGAGGGAAGCCCAGCCGCTGGGCTTCAGTGGTCACAAAAGGCTTGGAGTCAAGAGCATTAATATACTATGTATAAATTAAGAAGGAAAAAAGGGGAAACTGGAAATGCCTGAGTATCTAGTACATATTATGTATGTAAACCACTTTGACAACATAGTAGAAGAGTGACATCTTACATTCAATGATCCATTTCCCGTAGTTATAGAAGGAAAATCGAGTGCAGAAGGATGTTGTGTCTCATAGGTCGTTGAGATATCACAAACTTTAACGGTGCATCAACTATACCAATGGCTACTTGATGCCGACACCACAACTGACCTAGACAGTGATTCAACCCAAGAAGAAAGGTTCTCGCCAGCCAATCAAGGCGAATTTGTCTCATCATCAACACAGGGCTCGAGATCGTAGTGGTCGGCGTCCTTGTACTGAAGGTGGTCAACATACCAAATGAGGAATATGACCATGACAATAACCATCAACAATGCATCAAAAATATAGAGAAAGACCTCGTGAGAAATTAAAAATCCGCCGTTGCCCTGAAGATATTCGATGACACGAAAGATGCTTCGAACCAGGATAATAATGCTGACAGTATATAAGACTTTGAAGTCGAGCTTCCACGGAAATGTATTCTCTCTGGTAGTTGGTGTTGGGTTATTGAGGCACTTCCTGTGGAACAGCCCCGAGGTGATAACGAAGAAACCAAACACCACGATCTGAACGAACAATCCAGCGAGGATGACCTTCTCTCCCCTGTCATATGCTCCGATCTTGCGGGACGCTTGGATGCCCCCTCCAGCTGCTTGTAGCGAGAAGGATAGGATGTCACCACAGACAAAGACCTTTGTCAACCATCGGACGGGAATCAACGAGAGATGTTGAGCTCGAAGGGAGATGATGATTCGGCCGAGGATCATGTAGATGGAGGCAGCGAAGAGGGCGGGCGCAACGAGAATAAGAATCGCTTGGACAGTGAAGGCGGGAATAGATTCCTTGTCGTTGTGGGATACGATTCGGGCAGCGTAGCCAATGGTTTCAACTGCGAGGAGCGAGTTAGTAGTGTTCATCACGTGTATGTGAATTAGAAAGACAAACAAGCACCGCCGACCGTGAATGGGATAAAGTACCAGGCTCGGGCTTTGCTGAGGCGCCAGATATGAAGACAGGTAAGGATCGCAAAGATGACCACTGAGACGATGGCTGCAGGTAATGATGGAGTATATCTGTACAGCTTGAAGTCCGGCTTGGCATCGGTGACGGTATCGATTCTTTTGAAGATCTCCATGTTCAATAGGTATGTCGAGTAGAACCGGTTTGGAGGTCGATGTTTGAATAGGTTATGAGCGAAGGAGGGAATAGCTTTTATGGAAAAGGACAGAACTGACATTCCATGGCTAGAATTGTTGGTCATTTAAAGGACAGCATCCCGCCGCAGCCTTCATACCGGTGTCAGGGATGTTTCGTTTGGCAATTTTCGCATTTCGGGTTCTATGCGAACCTAAGACGCGGGCGAAATTCCACGACAAAGCTTATCGGCTGCGGCCGCCGTGTCGTTTTGAAAGCGAGAGTGGGTAACGAGAACGAAAAGAGAGACCAGGGACCCTTGAGCGGAAGCCTGCAGTCATCATGGAGAAGCATCCACAGATCATGATTCGTTGCCTCGTCCACTTGGGCTTAGCGAGGGACCTTGAGCATATGTAAATATGAACAAATTTCAATTCTTTGGCAACCAACCAATCTCCTCCATTGGCCATACTAAATAGTTCAGATACTTCTCTCCAACAGAAGCATAAATCCGTGTCATAATATGATTAACCCAACCGCCCAGCCACCATTGACTGGGCAATTTGTGTAACAAGACGCAAAAGTAAGAAAGTACAACAAGGGCTTCTGGTTCTTCATCCGCCACAAATTCGAAGAAGTCCTTGGCTGGTACAGTCCAGGAAAAGATATCGACCAAGTCTTTGTCACCATCCGTCTCATAGAAAACACCAAACGTTTGGTTTAACGCGAGAAGCGCTGCTTGGTAGATAGAGCGTTGTCCTAGATCTGTAACCGTTTCGTCGATAAAGACCTTGAGCTGTTGTACATAGTCGGTTTTAAAGACACGCTTCCTGATTTCAAAACGTCTGCGTGCCTTGGACAGAAGATCTGAGAAGGGGCCGAGGGAGAGCGAGCTGTTGCCCAACGCGACAAAGCTTTCGCACCCGTTGATCAGAACCACCCAAGGAGGATATGGGCCGTCTTCTTTCTCTGGGGTTTGTGCAAACGCTGCACTACTTAGAGCAGGCATGACGACGGGAATACTTGGGGTACTTACAGTAATAAATAGTCAGGATGGAAAAGGCAAATAACTCTTGGGCGTTTGAGTTGTCGTAGCCGCCGATAAACGGAGCTGCGATGCTGAGAGCCTGATTGTGATATACAATAGCCGTTTCACGGAGAAATTCTTTTCGGTCTATTGAAAAGTGGCTGAGGTGGAGTGCTGAGACAGACAAAACTGCCAGCATGGCATAATCACATTTCAGACAAAGCCTGACGATGCGAATTCTCCAGAGATCTCGAATTGCCACATCGTTGCTTAGTGTCGCGTAAGTTGACGTGCAGAAATTATGCATGAGTTCCAAGTCTAATAAGCCGAGACTTGGCACTCTTGAAGATGGCGGCGAGTTCACTGGCGTGGTGTAGTGCCTGGGATGGATTGGGGCAGTATAGTGACATTCTTCACCTCGTCTCACACAGTGAGCGCAAATAGGTTTCTCTTCTCCACACTAAAGGAAGCCAAATACGACCGATTAGTACGGGTTTGGCATATGGGGGGGAGGACAAGCTGGTCAAAACTTACTTTGATGCGCCTTAGCTTACATGTTTGACACCCTTTTCTCGATTTTCTGTGCCCTCGTTTCGTCTTGGAACCTCGATGCTCCGAGGTTACGGATGCAGTCAACGGTGTTGGTGTACTACTCGACATGGGCAGTGCCAATATTCTGAAGTCTTGAAGGGGGAGAGAGTTAAAATGTTCCGGATCGAAAACGAGAACGAGAAAATGACGAAGGCAGCGACTGAAATAAAAGGCAATTGGCCCACTGTTCCCCCCGTACTACCCAGTGTGAATACCCCTACGGGCCTAAAGCACACAATAGCTTTCAATTGGGCACAGCCTGGGTGATTGTGGATATCGCCGGAAATAGTGCAAAAGTCCCCGGGTGCTTAGCATAGCGACCTCGCTTAACCTCGTTTTCGTTCCGCTATGCGAGTGCGGAAATGGCTCTTGCCTCTCTCATCCGGGGCGGACTATTGACTGCAGGGTATGTAGAAAAAGTGGTTGCGCACAGCTGGGAGTGAATCGCGAAGTAAGGCGAGCGACATAAGCATCAACTGTCAGGTATATCGATACAACATAACAGTTCTTTAGTAACATGATTTTGGCAAACTAGACAAGATCAAACAAAGCAACTAAAGGATCTCGAATTATTGACTGTCTAATCTATTTACTATTTCTCTTTTCCTTGAGCTTCCACTGTACCGCACAGCATAGTTCGTACAAAATTGATAACACCGGTGTGGCTACTCCTCTCTCGCAACCTTCTCGAACTACCTCCCCGATGATATTCTCGTGTTCGATAAAATTACCCTGAAGCCCAGCCTGTCAGATATCAACCTTCATCTGCATTGGGCGAAGACTTTACCTTTTCCAGATCTATTTGCATGCTCGGAGTAATACTCTCATGTATCGGGTTACTCCTGATTGTATCATTTATGATACTTTCTGGAAGTCTGTGTCCCGCCTTTTTCGCTACAGCCAAAACTTCTTTCATCGCAGGCATCACAAGAGTGTCCACGACTCTGCCTGTTCTCTGTAGCTCACTAGTATTCAGGCCAGTCAACGCGCAGATCGGGTTGAAGGAAGCATTGTACACCAATTTGCTCCAGCGGTCGAAGTCGACATCTGGTTGGTATAGACATGTCGTTTTGCCCCCCATGCTGTAGATCTCTACGAAGCGCTTCGCCGCCGCTTCTTGTACCTTTGAATGCAAGGACGGGTTATTGAAAGCTCCGATATGTAGCACGTCGTTCTGCTTCTGCTCGATGACACCAGCTGCGACTTCGTGGGCGTCAATTCTGCTGATACCGGATACAATAACATTATTCGGAAATTGATGGATAAATGGCCTTTCGATATTTAGGCCATTTTGTATCAAGACGATGGCTGTGTGGTCGGGAGTGACCGCAGGTGCAATGATATCGCATAGTGTAGGAATGATGTCGGGAATATTCTTAGTGCAACAAACAATATAGTCAAATGGTCGGCCCTGTGCATCATATCTGCTCGGAATAGCATCCAAAACTATTTCTCAGGTCAGCGGAACTTCTTCATATCGTCCGAGGTTCTACAATACAGGCTGAACATACTTTCAGTAGGCCGCCAATTGTGAATATCGCCATGCTGGCAAGACCGGATCGTAAATCCCTTGCTGCGCACGACTTTGAAATTGGACCGCAAGACAGACGTGACTTCAGCCGAACCTCCCCTTTCGAGATTCAGAGCAGCAATCGTACCAATGCCACCGCTGCCAATCAGTAGTACTCTGTCTTTGGGCGAAGTCATTATGCAATGCCTCGACTTGCCTTTGCCAACTTTCTAAGCCAAGTGTCACTGCAATGACAACCAGAGGGTTCAGCAATATATAAATGATCAGTTTTTCCCCAGATGCGATTTGCGTGACATTTCCGCCCTATTATCCGGTTGTGCCGGTCTAGGTGCCGGGCTGTCTCCAGTCCAAGCTCCGCGCTACGGCCCCATTTTCATCGCCGGCATTCCTCCTTGCTCTCAAAAACCCTACTAATTCTTGACTAGCGGTATTTCTAATGATCAACAATCAGCGTGCCGGCCGGTTAGCAGTGCCTGATTGTTCGCCACGCCCTTCTTGTCAAAGCCGGCTCCGGCCTGCAACACATTACGCGGTCGAATTATCGATGGACAATATTTCTGTTGCCATTTCCCCATTCGGTGGCATGTTTTCCTAGAACCGCACATCATTTTTGAACAAGGTTACTCAAAGCATTCACAATGGAAGTTGGCATTATCGGTTCTGGTATCATTGGACTCACGTCTGCTCTAGCTCTCGTCGATGCTGGATACTCTGTTACCATCGTCGCCCGTGACCTAGCTGGAGACGATTCATCTCAGCAGTGGGCAAGCCCATGGTAGGGATCACTCCACCCCCATGAATATTTCCTCAAATCTGACAATTATGTGTAAAGGGCTGGTGCTGGCATTCTTCCCCACCCGGACTACAAGGGACATGATTTGCAGACCGAGAGCTTCAAGTTTTACTGGGCACTTGCCCATCGTGACCCGACAAGTGGAGTACAGGTAAGTGGCCCTGGACGCCATTCTCCCGTGAGGATTCACAGCTAAGTTAATTGTCAGGTGGTAGATGTAACTGAGTACTATGATGACCGAGACGACGATTCTACTATCTGGTATAAGCAGATGGCCCCCAAATATCGTCGTCTGCCCTCACAAGGTCTTCCAGCGGGCGCCAAAATTGGTTTCCAATATCAATCGATGACTGTCAACCCAGCAGTATTCTTACCTTGGATCAAGGCTGTACTAGACCGGAAAGGTGTTCGTTTCATCCGCACTGAAGTCAAGTCCATCGAGGAAGCCAGGTCAATTCTACGGACAAAGATAATCGTTAACGCGTCAGGCCTTGGGGCATTCCAGCTTGCGAATGACAAAAAGGTGGTCGCTGTCCGTGGCCAGACGATGCTTGTTGAAAGTGATTCTCACGAAATGGCCATGTTTCAGGGCTCTCATTACACCTACCAGATCCCTCGGATGTACAGTGGGGGCGTGATTGTTGGAGGAGTAAGTCAGCCAGGCAACATGGATCAGAACGTTGACCCTACAGTGCGGTCAGATATCTTACGACGAATAAAACTCCTCTCAAATGACCTGTACCAGGATGTGGATCTGAACAAGCATGTCATGAAAGACTTGGTTGGGTTTCGACCGAGTAGAGAAGGAGGATATCGACTGGAGCGGGAGGACGATGTGATACACGCTTATGGCTTTAACACTCTTGGGTATACCTATAGCTACGGTGTGGCGTTGAAGGTTCGAGATCTGATCAGGTCTGCCACAGAGGAAGTGGCTATGAGAAGCAAGCTTTGACATGACTTTGGTCTTCTTAGATAGCCCTCTGATTATCATTCTTATATACATTTATTTTCCGACCAAAAAAGGTGTCTACGACAACATTATCTCGGTATAACCCTGATCATTGTAGTGTATCTAAATCTAAGGTTATTCATGGGAAGAGTTTCAAATTTCCGTTGCTCTTTGTTCATAGGCAGTGACACTTGTAATGTCGGCCTTCTTTGTGCCCAATCTGCACGATTGAATTTTAAAGGCACCTCTCAACTATCCCCTATAAGAATTCTTGACTAACAGCGAAATGGTCAGAGCATGGATAGATGATACTAGAGCCTCTGCATATGTCATTTAAATACTAAAACTATCTGCCTATTTCTTCTTCTGGAATTCCGATTTATGATACATACTTACAGCCGAGATCCATAAGTGTTGACTAAAGCCACGCATTCAATCTCCACCTCTAGATTCTTAGGCAGTGCTTTCACCGCCACACAGCTCCTGGCTGGCTTATGCGTGAAATACGTCTCATACACAGTATTGAACTCCGCAAAACTCTTCATATCATCCAAGAAGACTGTGACCTTTACCACACGACTGATGTCACTGCCGGCCGCTGAAAGAACTGCTTGAACGCTCTTGCAGCAAGCATGCGTCTTATCTGCGATGCTTCCTTGGAGAGGCTCACCGTTTGAGTCGATAGGAATCTGGCCTGAGAGGAAGACATAAGAGCCTGCGACTACAGCTTGCGACTTGCGGTATTAATTAGTAATTAATGCTGTCAATTGCTCAGAAAGAATTTACATAAGGTCCGATAGCTGTCTCAAAGGATTAGTTTCTTTCTCTATGGCTGTTTGAGTTTTGGTGCTGCTTACCCGGGCATCCCTCTGATGTTGAAATGGTGGTGAGTTCTGGTGACATCTTGTCGAGCCTTTTGGACCTTGTAAAGATAGCCTCTTGTTTCACTTCAAGACGTGGTTATGAGATTGCACTCCAGAAATCAGAGTACGTATGCATTTACTGTAAGAGGTCGCCGTCTACATAAACCCTCGGCCTTGTCAATGAGGGGAATTTATACTCCTTTCAAGCCCGCTAGTACGCAGAAGCCGGTCCCATGTCCGGCACCATGCAGGACATGATTCAGAACTGACTAAAGAACAGCTTTGATGTGTGATTTCACTACCACTGACGACTTTTAGCTTTCCCGGCACATTATACCGTCAATCATACCGGCACGGTTTCTTGGCCGGCACATCTTGTGAACATGTCTCCACTTGACCGCTGTGAGTCACACGCGGCTAGGTATAACTGTTATTACCGAACTAATGTAAGAAGTATTCCTCGGTACTGTGAGAGCCGCTTCATACCTAGTACGCACAACAGGCTATTCATGTTTCAGCAAATCTCCATCTAAAGAGCCAATCGTGTCTCCATATAGCGACATCTGAGCACTAGGGGTGACGTATTAAACTAATGTAAACAGAGAGATAAGCGATGACCAAACGAGAGTCGGGACAACAATGTAAAATCTCGTAGCCAACGACTTCTCCTCCTGCACATCATTCTTCTCCCACTTCTCAGCCATATGAACGGCTTCTCCATAGTCTGGCCAAGGCCTAACACCGGGGTGTATCCTAGAGTTGGGGTCATTATCCTCCACAAACCCAACCTTGCCACGATACCCAGCATCGCTCTCGTTACTCCCTTTTTATCAATCCTGAATCCACAAACCACCACCTCAGTATCATCCAGATCATCATCGTTATCACAGCCATCCAGAGTCCCTGGCCAACAGTTCATATCAGGCGTCCAGGTCCAGTATCCGCGCTTGCCTTTGGGTGTGACTCAAGATGAGTTTGCGTATGGTATAACTGCAAGTCGCTGCAGGTTGACGTACTCCATCGTTTTGGGGTCCGCTACATCTCGCGCTGCTTCGAGGATGTTCTTCTTATTCTCCAGGGAGGTGTCGAGGGGTTTATTGTTGGCCTGGGTAATGGTTGAATTCGCAATGATGCCTATCTTCGGGCTCTGGATTCTGCAGTTACCCTTGTCGTCCCTATTTTCTTTTGCTCTCTCTGCGGTGCAGTTGACTAGCTCAGAGACGCGAATCGAGCTCCCTTCATCAAAGTAACCTTTGGAGTCACTTGGCGATTCTAGCTTGAAAGTCTGGCAGCTGCGCTTTGATAGCGACAGGGATGCTGCTGGGAAGAATACAAGGAAGAAGATTATAAACTTCATTGCTGTAACTGCGGACTACATAAATAAACTGCTTGTTGATCTGGAGCCGGTCCAGTAGTTAGAACAAGCTCTTATATGCTTTGTATTGTGCCTTGATCTTGCAAATGGCCCCCAATTTGTTCAGCTTTTGTCGCTTCAATGACGTTGGCCAAGGCGGCGCGACTGTCCAAAGGCCTATGAAACCACACTGATCAGCAATTTAAGATAACTAAAAATGTCAATACCCTGATGTGGGAAGTTGCGAGTTACAGGGTTGGTAGTATTGCTTGTTTTCGTCACCTCATCCTGATTCTTGCCAGTCTAAATGATGGTTGTATTTTTAGAAATTCCATCTACGTTTTCTAGGGTGCCAGACACATCATATCCTTATGGTGTCTACTAAGATCTCATGGTCTTATCATTGTACAATTGTCTAGCGCCTGGTACACTCTCCTCTGAGGGGTCGTGAGGTTTGAGAAGGGTTCAAGGGCACTGGCATATTGTACTTATAGCTAGGGATATACGTGCTGCTTTTATACCAGACTTTGGTTAAATGCGGACGCATTAGGCCCCTAGTTAGATAAATACAAACAGACAAGCAAGGGATGACCAGATGACGGCCGTCGATATCCCAGAACATCTCATGGCCCCAGAGTCTACATCAGCCCTCTCCCATTCTCTTGCCAATTCATGAGCCCTACCAAGCTCTGGCCATGGCCGAATCTCAGACTTTATAAGAGCATCCTCCTCGTCCCTCTCCACGAAACTAACATTGCCTTCATACGTGGAGCCATTCTCATCTGTCCCATTGATCTTACGCCTAAAGCCGCACACCACAACCTGATATCCATATATGTCCTCCTTCAGATCACCATCATAGTCTCTCGGAGATCCTCGCCAGCATTGCAGCGCAGGCGTAAATGCCCAATACCCATAAGTACCGTTCGGCGTTAAATTGAAAGGGGCAATAAATGGCAACACGACGAGCCTGTTCAGGGTGACATTCCCCAGCGGCCCCGCATCAGTTCGGAGCGTTGATGATGGCCTTCTTGTTCGTCATGGAAGTGTTGAGGTTTGCTGGAGCTGGCGTTCGAAAGGTTGCGCCGTCAGTGCTGTTGATAGTTGCATTGGCGATGATTCCCATTTGATAGCGCTGGATTTTGCAGTTCCCTTTGCCATCGCCATTCTCTTTGGCTCTTTCCGCGGTGCAATTTACGATCTCTGACACGCGAATTGGTTGACCCATTCTGGACCATCCTTTGCGTCCTGCGTCGCTGAGTTCGAACGATTCGCAGTCACGCTTTGAGAGCGAGGCAGCTGTAGCTCGAAAGACCAAAAGGAGGATTGCTGTGAATAGGTTCATGATCATGGCTGCGGAATGCTGATGGCCCTTTTACTGAATCTTCTTTCTGGTCTGACCGCATTGAACCTTGTACTTATAACATGCGTAGAATTCAAAGATGGCCCCCAAAGCCTTCAGTCGATCGAGGGATACTTGTGGCGTTGGCCAAGGCTTTGGCAATAGCCTCAAGCCAATAGAAATAAACTGATCAACAGCCAACAACGCGAAAGAGGTAATGCGGGGCATTTCCGAGCACAGGTGGGAAGAAAACAGAAGACAGTATTTGATGGTGAATCAATAACCGCTAGTCTAGTTTCCAAGGATCATGTTCCTCCTAGCCCTTAGGCTTTTAAGCTTGATTTTTGTTCGTATAATTGATTCAGTTCATCCATCTACAATCAACACAGCCTTGACAGCCCTCTGATCTTCTCGACATACTCTAACCCAATATGAGTTCCCTTGTGTTGATCTTGTAATAAATGATCTTGGTAGCAGCTGATGAAGCGCTTCACATTTATCGCCGGCATCTTCCAAGTTCTTGTTGCAATCACGTATGCTTCGACAGACACCTTTGACCTGCGGCTGAGGCCCCTTTCTTTATGACTTTAGCATAGTCAAAACGTCAACGTGGAGGATGGTTCGGACTGGCCACTCAATCAAAGCTGGCCTTTGCGGTTAAACAGTAGAGAGTTTTACCAAAAGAAATATTGAAACCTTAGTTTAACAGCTTAGGTCAGCGTATGGGCTTGTAGCGGAAGGAGATGAGTAGATGGAGGTTGGGGTAAGCGGGCTTGACATTGCACCGTAGACAGCCAAGGCCGGTACATTCTGCACGGGCTAGGGCATAAAGCCTTCCTTCACCTACCTACCAGTGGGAACCAATACTTGCTTGCACTACCCCTAGTGCATTTGCGAACTCCAGTAGGGATTCAGCACTTAGGTTAATGTTACACAGTGACTGCGACTGAGTTGGTGAGCAGTAACATCCTATAAGAAATTCTGCCAGCTTATTAATCACACCGCCTGCTGAAGTTGGTAAGTTTATCGCCAACGGCGCGGTTAATATTGATTCGAGACTTTTGCGAAGTCGCCGCGCTTTTTTGCGATCAGAACAACATGAATTGAAACAAAGATAACTCAACACAATGTACTTAACACGATGGTAGCGGCCACTCTTCTACTTAATCGTTACCAACCGTCTCTAGAGGGTATGATAGACTTCTCATCACGCGAACCCTTATCTGAGTCTCATCACGCCTCCGCTATTCGTCAGTTTTATCAAGTCACCAAGCATTTTGATGGTAATGACATTAAATGAGGTTAAGACCAAGCATATCCTGCACCTTTCTGCTGGGGGCGGCTACATTGATGACATACTGAGTGATGTTGAGGAATTTGGCATTCATTCAGATGGGTCTACCGATCTGTTTCGACTACTGAGATTGAGACTTGATGATTCAGCAGTTAGAGAGGTCTACGGATGAATGTGTGTGCCTAGGGCGTTTTAATGTTCAAAGATGATTTTCGATCAAAGGGGGGCGTTATATAGATGCCCTGATGTCAGCAATGAGTTAGACCTGGATGTACGGTTTTCTAGAAACATGAACATGTCGATGACTACTCATACATAGTTGCTATCTGACGAATAGATGTAATCCCGTTCTTGCTGGAAAGCATTTAGACCAAGCTGCGGGGTGAATTTGAGGCGATCGGCACCTCGGATACTACGGTAGTGGGCTAGAGTAGAACAACTATCGTTCGGGTCCACTTGGATACGCTTACTATTAGCAGACTTTCGAAGCAAACTGCCTGCTCGGTGTAATAAATGCCGAGCAGGACAATATGCTCAAACTCACATCAGCAGGTGGGATCATCCTACCCCAAGCCACATGAAATTCTTTACTAAGTTAGGCTTAGGCGTCCAACATACCATGTGCGTTACTAGGGTTTTGGTAAGCTAAGATGGGCAATCGCATTACAACCGGAGAAGTACGCGGATTCGCATACATATGTATGCCAACATTTATGCTTCTCCGCATTATCGCAACCCCATCCTCGGTATTCTGCCAAGATTCAGTGGAACCGCCATGAGATTATCTAAAAGGATTATTAAAATAACCAATAGAAAGACTTAAAGAATGTGCCACCTTTCGGGCTAACTTGGTTGCGTTCTTGGGCCTTTCGGCCCTTCCATCTTTGCTTAATTGTCACGAGGCATCTCAAAGTTCAAACGAGTGAGAAAAAATACCTTACTCATGAGATTCAACTTCTACATCCAGTATGGTGCAGAAATGAAAGGGCCGACTAGTTTGATGTCACTTCAGTCTGCAAGTTATTGCTAGACACATCTTATTGCAGGGAAACTGCTTTCGATTACCGCTGGCTGTGGAAGTCATATCGAGAATGCTAACGGCTCCAGATCATACTTAAAGTCTTGATATCTGTCCCTCTTTTACCTCTCCAAACCCAAAGAAATGAGACACCAGACTCGTCATAATGGCTTTGTCGATCATCAGCATCAGCTTCGCGGTACTCCAATGGAGTACCGGTGTTGCTGCCCAGCATGTTATCTACAATGACACCTTTTTCAATGACCACAGTCCTCCAGTCTACCCTTCACGTAAGATCCCCTCTTCTACAAAGGTTCAGTCCACCTGACGACCGAAATGAAATATAGCCCTGATGACAGGAACCGGGCCTTGGGAAGCGTCGTATGGTAAAGCCCTAGTCTTGGTAAATCGTATGACGTTGGAAGAAAAGGCAAGCCTATATGTTAGTTCTGGGTGTACAAGGGAGCTAATCAGTAGTCAATAGGTCAACCTTACATCTGGAATCCAAGGGGATACTGGTTGTAGTGGTACTATTCCCGCCATACCTCGGCTTGGCTTTCCCGGTCTCTGCCTGAGCGATGCGGGTAATGGTGTTCGGAACTCCGATTTCGTCAGTTCCTGGCCTTCTGGCTTACATGTCGGAGCCTCGTAAGTACATCATAGTCAACTCCTAACAATTGCGCTGAATTGGAATGTAGATGGAATAAAGATCTTGCCGGTATGAGAGGATCCGGTATGGCTGGCGAGTTCAAAGCCAAAGGCGTCAATGTGCTTCTTGGTCCCGTCGCCGGGCCTCTTGGCCGAGTCGTTCGCGGGGGGAGAAATTGGGAAGGTTTCGCAGTTGACCCTTACCTCTCTGGAGTACTTACCGCCGAGACGGTTACCGCCGTTCAGAAGGTTGGGGTGATGGCTAGCACAAAAGTAAGTAGCCTCACATCCTATTGTTTATTAATGATCCGGTATTGACAGCTTTGGGGCACTTTATCGGTAACGAACAGGAAACGAACCGTAATCCGAATGAAACCGTGCAGGCCGTCTCTTCCAATATTGACGATCAAACCATGCACGAGTTGTATCTGTGGCCCTTCCAAGACGCCGTGCGTGCAGGGACTACCAACATTATGTGCTCATACCAGCGGGTAAACAACTCTTATGGCTGCGCGAATAGCAAAACCCAGAATGGGCTCCTGAAAGGGGAACTTGGCTTCCAGGTGAGTCATGTGCATTCCTCCCTGCTCCCCGTACTCAGCATGTTGACACCTAGTTCAGGGTTTCGTTGTATCTGACTGGACTGCCCAACATGCCGGTGTTGCTACTGCACTTGCTGGGATGGATATGGTCATGCCATTCGGTACTCCTTTCTGGGGGGACAATCTCCCTGCTGCTGTGCGCAATGGCTGTAGAGGGTCATGTATTGGTCAAGAATGTCAACCAGGCCCTCCCGCTCAAAGCCCCCAAGATGCTGACAATCTACGGATATTCTGCCAAGAATCCCGACCAAAATGGCTATGCCCCTTTTCCGGGCGCCCAAGGAATTTCACTTTGGAGTTTCGGCCTTGGTTCCGTCGGGGATTCGATCAATGCCTTTACTGCGATGATAGGCGGATCTGCAAACCCTGCTGATATTGCCCCCAATGGCACCATTGTGTCTGGCGGTGGCTCCGGAGCTACATCACAGTCGCTCATCATCTCCCCCTTTGATTCACTTGTGCAGAAGGCCTACGAAGACAACACCCGGCTCTTCTGGGACTTCAGCGAGTTTCCTATGGCGCCAAACCCAGAGACTGATGCATGTCTGGTAATTGGCAATGCATAGGCCTCAGAGGGTTCTGACCGCCTGAACCTCCGAGATGATTATACAGACAGCTTGATCAAAAGTGTCGCAGGTAACTGCGCTAATACCATCGTCGTCTTTCATAACGCTGGAACGCGCTTGGTAGATCAGTGGATCGATCACCCCAACGTAACAGCTCTCATCTTTGGGCACCTGCCCGGCCAGGACTCCGGAAAGGCACTGGTCGACATACTTTATGGCAAGGTTAATCCTTCAGGCAAGCTCCCGTATACCGTCCTCAAGAACGAGAGCGACTACGGCCATCTACTCGACCCAGACGTTCCCAAGGGCTCATACCTCAACGTCCCGCAGAGCAACTTTACCGAAGGGGTCTATGTCGACTATAGACATTTCGACAAGCTCAACATTGAGCCTCGCTACGAGTTCGGGTTTGGACTCAGTTACACGACCTACAAGTACAGCAACCTGAAGATCGAGAAGCTTAGTGGTGCGAAGATAACAGCTTACTCTACTGGCCCTGTCATGGAGGGTGGACAGACCGATCTCTGGGATACCTTGGTCAAGGTCACGGCGGATGTCACTAACGCGGGACAAATGGATGGAGCCGAAGCTGCTCAGCTCTACGTTGGTATACCAGGTGCTCCTTTGAAGCAGTTGCGCGGATTCAAGAAGCCGTTCATCAAAGCAGGCAAGACAACACGAGTCCATTTTGAGCTTACCAGCAGGGATCTGAGCGTTTGGGATACTGTTATACAAAAGTGGCTTTTACAAAGTGGTGACTACGTAATCTTCGTTGGCGCAAGTAGCCGTATCCTACCGCTTGAAGGACAGTTGAAGATTGAGGTTGCAAGGCTAGTGGAAAGGAGCAAAATGTGTATATTAGGTTAACAATCTTGCACGACAACAATGGAGGAGCCACTAGCTTCTATTAATCTAATCAAACCACATTTAACTTGCAATTGCGAGATGTCGAGAAAGTCGAGAGATTGATCCAATCAAAACTTGATAATCGCAACAGTATTTAGCTGCGGGAATAATAGGTGCCTGCTTTGTACTGTATGCATGTAAAGCCGGAATGGTGGGCTGGCTCCGCTTTGTTTCTCGGAGCTGATTACTGAGATCCATGCACGTACTGGAAGAAATGTCAATATGGTCATATCTAGCAGTCAACTGCGACGAGGAAAACTGAGGGAGCCTACTAGATGACTCCTTTCCTCAATGATAGTGCTATTGTCTCCCATTGTATATTGGCTCCTACTGTAAATCTTGAGATGTGATATAGCCATCGATGTAACTGGCTGACATGAATATCACTGATAAGATAAGATAGGATAAGCTATTTCATCCACGTGTGAAGAGCAGTAAGCAACTTCAAGGATTGACCTGGACATGCAGTGCCATTGTCACTTGACTAGGCGATACAACAATAATGTATTCTCGGTCATCTGGTCAACGCCGATATCTCAGCAAGCCTCAGCAGGCTGTTCGCTGGTTACACCCAGATGCTTAGTGACCAGGCCGTGTTTCATTTGTTTGGCAAGCCACGGCTTATTGGTCAGATGCAGTGAAGTGGGGATCACCGAGGCCAATCCTACTCCCTCTTGTCTACGATGAGAGGATAATTACTAAGTTGCCCGCTCGAATACTAGGAAAGAACCAAGCAAGTATGGTGATTTTATTTTTGGAAAGCATAAGCAGATACCATTGATCAATCATGAGCCCGAGATCTAATGAGTACTGTCGAGCTTAAGGCTCCTATAAGCAGGCCACCATGAATACTATATCTTACAAAGAAGCCCACCAACTCTCAACTTTTAAAGCATAGAGGAACATATAGCATATAATCCAACTTACTAGCATTATACATTGCTACCATGACACCTTCACTAGAACAAGTCTTTACAATGAGGATGTATACATCCCCAGACAAAGCCCTCGTCATCCCAGAGGCCAAAGGCAACAATCACCGCATTGTTGCTTTCTTGACGCACGGGCACATCAAAGGCAATGGTCTTGAGGCAGAGCTCCTCCCAGGCGGCGCTGATTGGATCCTGGTAAGCCCGCTTTCAGTACAGCAAGACAAACACTAAACCATTCATCAGCGCGACCCTGACACAAACACCGGACACCTTGACGTCCGAGTTCAATTCCGATCAAAAGACGGTCACGGTATTTACATCCACTTCAAGGGCGTTCTACAAATTGATGAAAAATGGATGGAAGTTTTCACTGGGGGGCCAAAGGCTCGAACTCTAGAGTTTGGAGAGAACGAATGGCTGGGATCTCCCATTATTGAAACCAGCCATCCTGACTTGAAATGGGTAGAGCGTTCCGCTTTTGTCAGTGAGTTGCGCTGGTTTGTTGATGATGATGGGTCTGTTGCTGTCGAGAATGCTGTTTACAAGGTCAAGCCGAGTAGAGCATGAGATTTCAGCATGAACTAGTTAGCTATGGCGTTCTATGTAGAGTTAAATGAAGAAGCTGTATTATGACCTTGATATAATTACTGTAAATAAACAGCCATACATGCGCTGGTGAAGCTTGGCTTGCGTCCTTCACATACCGGAATCTTGCTGGCTATCACGGAGATCCCGATCACGTGCCTCCCTGACAAGGTTGCTCACACGGCATCTAACGGAAAGTCCGACATTGTCAGCCCTGATCCCCTGTTCTGATACATATTTCAGGGCGGATCTTCATAGCTTGGCAGAACCTTATAAGGACTGATAATTACGCCATCGTGTCCTGAGTGGCCCAAGAACGGGCTGCCCCTTTCCTTACGCATGCAATATTACGGCGAGGACAGTCAAAGAGCGGCTGATCACCCAACTACCGATGCAATTCGGCTAGTAGCCCTGAATCCCAGAGTCTCTGGCGCTCTACACGACTCGTGCAGAATGCCTCAGTGTAAGGATCAAGCCTGATGGCCCCTGTGATGTAGTGATGCTATTACGAGAGAGTACAGCTTGCCAAGCTTCTTGGGCCAGGGAACTACCCTTATGTGTTCGGAAGAGAATCCGTGTATTACGAGATGGAAAAAGAATAAGAAGTCTTCATCACGCGATTTTGACATATTCAGAAAGACGACGCTGTACAGGCATTCATGAGCCTCGATCTTCCACTCGAACAGCAAACTGGGTGCCAAACCATCCACAAGCCACCCTCCCCATGCCCATGTTAGCACTATCAAGATGCAGTTGGGTTCACCAACATCCTGGAAACACCATCTCCCAACATCAGCACACTGCTGCTGTACCCGATGCATATCGGCAACATTCTGCCGAAAGGAAGCCTGCCCTGTATTGCGATATGTGACAAGACCTTCGACGCCGATCCGAATTTGATACAGAGAATATTACCAAGATGGAATGGGTTGACAACCGATTACAGACAGATAGACGAGGGTTTAACCTGCGACGTAACGCCAGGAGCAATCGTAAGGTCGTAAGGAGTAATGCGTGTGATATTACTGGTGAGTTTGATCCAACAGGTGTTACTCGGATGTACCGTCCCCAGTGTTTAGGTTTCAAGGGTATGCCTCTCGACTGCCAAGTAGATGTGTCTGCCAAAAGAGGAGGATTCTCGTGCTGTAACCCACTGCTTGGACTGCAAAGCTTAAGAAACTTGCAAAAGACCGTCATATAATGGCTACTGCGATGACAGTTGCATTTTCGGTCAGAATGTCGCTTCTAGGTATGGGTATTATATATATAAGCTTAAAAGTCAAATCTTAAACATACGTCGAGGCTGTGCTCGATGCCGAGAAGGATCCAGAGCCCATAGTACTGGATCAATCACCATGTTCATGCAGTGATAAAGCTCAAGGGTCCTACGGAAGGTTCATCTACGGTAGTTTTCGTGCATATTCGTATCTCGGACCACCTGCAGGCCCCTTTCCTATGCTCTTTCAGCTCCTTACACAACTTCAATGCTACAATTACCAACTCTTTATCTTGGTCCCCAGAAATAGGTATTCGATTTCACCGACCCTGGATTCAGCTTTGTCACGATTAGCTTAAATGCCATCTCGCTGCAACGTTGGTCCTCTTCCCACCACGACTGCCAGATGCGCTAGTTCTTACAGGATTTTTAGCCCCGTCCAAATGCGACAGCCTCCGTCACAGAAGTAAATATAGGATGCCCACGAAGATTGACCCCATCACCTCATTTCAAAGCCCAGCATGTAAGCGTCCGTGACCCTAAAAAGCAAAAGAGGCACTGCATTAGCATCTGAGCATTCTCAATGGGGGATGATGTGACTGATTAGCAACTTCGTGAACCAAGTAAGCGCTCCTCACAGCTTGAGGCAAGTCAGTGATAACGATGATCTTCTCCGCGTAGGGCATGCATAGACCGCAGGGCTGACCAAGACAACGAGATTGCGCGTATGGAATAGTTCCCGCTTCGACCCAGGATCTTTGGTTCAACCCCCAATCGGGCCACGTTCCCATCCCGTCCCGGCAGCCTCCCTGGCGTTGACTTACCAGAGCTAAGTACCCGTAGTCATCGATATAGCGGCGGGATGCTTATAACCGGAGACACTAATGAACTCTAATACAGCCCACAGAAGCACATTTTTAACAAGGTAGGGGAATTTGTTGGCTCTAAAATCCTACTTCAAGCCACGACCATCCCGCACCGTGAGTAATGTTCGGTTATAGGGGCGGGCACACATTGGAAATAAAACAACCACGAGTCTTTTCACGAAAGGCTTCCGCTTTTGCTTTCACGTCGCTCATTGTTCTTGTTTTGCTTCCATCTTGGCAATCGTCTTCTTTTTTTTGACAGCGAGGCCTCATAAGATGTACAAAGAAGCCGGAGTTGGAGGTAAGGGCGGTCTGCTTATTGGAGTGTTCTGGGCCCAGATCGCATTAAGTATCGCTTTGATTGGTCTCCGAATTTACACACGTTCATTTATCCGAGGGTCTGTTGGGTGGGACGATTTCTGTCTCATTTCGACACTGGTATGTGCATTCGCTTGACGCAAGAGACAGAACTCTAATGTGCAAAAGGTCCTCAACACTGGATTCACCGTCTTTACGACCGTTGCGGCAGTTCATGGCATGGGACAGCATTATGAAGATCTTGAGGTTCCGCAGTTTGCGCATGCGATGCTGTATATTCTCATCGGACAGGTCTTTGTTGCTCTCGCTACGGGGATGGGTAAGGTGTCTGTCGCCATGTTTTTGCTCCGCATTGTTATGAAGCCTTGGTTAGTAAATGAGTCCAAGTCTATAGTTTGAATGCTGACGACATATATTATAGGCATCGCTGGTTTCTCTGGTTTTGCGCTGTGTCGATGGTGATCATGAGTATTTTCCTTGCTGTCACTGTCTTCGCTCAGTGTACCCCAGCCGAGTCTATCTGGAACCCCGAGCTAGCCGATCAGAGGGTCTGCCATCTCAGCCTGACTATCGTTGCTATCACATATTGCTGTTAGTCTCACCCCGCGTATCTGTTCCTACTCTGTTCTGACCTTATCTCAAGCCTATGCTGCCGCGATGGACTTTATCCTAGCTGGCTTCCCATGGATTGCCCTTCACGGCCTCAACATGAAGTCCAAGGAACGCCGTACTATTTGCTTGTCGCTTAGTATGGGCGTCTTGTGAGTCCATACAATTATCACGCTGACTAGATGAGGGCTGACAAAGGATAGCGCTGGTATCTGTGGAGTCTTCAGAACAACTGGATTAACATCTCTGAGTAACTCACAAGATTACCTCTGTAAGTGGGATCGCCGCGACAATGGAAGCTTAGTTGCTAACTGGTGCGATACTAGACGCTATTTCTGACTCGGCCATCTGGACCGCCAGCGAAGTCACAGCCACTATCGTCTGCCTCACCCTCCCAGCCCTGCGTCCGCTCTACAAGAAGATCCGAAACCAAGAATCGAGTTCCGCAGGCTATCAACAACACGACGACTCAATTTTCGCAAACAACTCTGCTTATCCTCTTGGTTCTCTCAGAGGAAACACGACTGATGATGGGAATGGGAGCAACCTGAGAAAGATCGAAGCAAGCATACTGGCGGGTAAAAACGACAGCGACGAAGCGATTCTCCTGCAGGGCTCCACAAAAGGGAATATCGTGAGGACCCAAGAGGTTAGCATTTCGTATAAGGAGACGGGTTTGGAATCGAAAGCTACTTCTCGAGAAGGCATCTGAGTTGCTTTGGGGGTGAAAGTGTTATGGTGTGATTCGGAACTTGATATGTTGTTGGGACGTTTCGCAAGCGAATGGTATTTATGGATAAATTAGCATATAATACAACCTAAACAACAAATGGAAGATTTGACACCTGCCTAAGTATTGTCTCGACTATAGTACCTTTTGTCTGAATCAATCAATTATTCAACGAATGAAGAGTCTTATTGCATGACACGAAAGACGTTGAGTCACGTTTACCAATTCCGTGGTCTAGGTTAGCTTCACCCGAGTCAGTCACTCCGCTACCAAACCTCTAATTATTTCCATAAATTTTCTGATTGGCTCATCCGGACAGCTGAGTAATCACCCCGTAGACCAGGTTAGTGCTGACGCGCCACATTGTCCCCATCGCCAACGCCCTGTCACGCTGACTCGAATTATCATCCTTATCTCTTTAATAAATCCCATAATATGTCTTCAAGTTCCGAGAAGGAGAACTCAACGACACCAGAAACGGACTCCAGAGTACGGCAGTTCCATACCCGTAGTCGAACAGGCTGCTCCAATTGCCGGACCCGCCGGAAACGATGTGACGAGCAGCGACCGCAATGGTATGGCGATCCTGAATCCTTGGCCCCCACTGTAAGCTGGGATCCGGTTACTAATGGGGAAAATGTAGTCACAACTGTGTCAAGGGTCAGAGGACATGTGTGTATGCGCCCCCGAAGATTCCGTTGAGGGAACGAAGGGCGCAGCAGAAGGAGGCTCGTCCGTGGGATCAAACGCCCTGGGAGATTGAGCAGCCGCCCAAGACTAAGGAGATGGCTTGCTTGAAAAAGACGAATATTCCTCCTCGCTTAAGTTGTCTGAATCATGATACAGGGTTTAACAAGTTGGCTGTTGCCATGCCGCTCAAGTCTCATGAGTTGTTTCAATACTGTCAGTTGCCATGAACAGCTGTAGACTTGTGGACATACTGACTCTATTTAGTGTTTGAGTCGAGCCGGACACTAAAGACGACACAAAAAGTACCTGGTACAGAGTAGTTAGTATACCTGCCAATCTCTACACTTGTCGCTCACCAAAATAGTCTCGCGCGTACAATAGATAACCCATGTGGCCTCCGAAGTGCAATCCTCATGGCTGGCATGCATTTCTCTTTCCAGTTTGGCGACCTCGCTACATTCGAGTCCACCTTCTTATATCACAAAATTGAGGTTATGCGTGTGATCAACCGTTGGATCGCGTCAGGAGACTATAAACTTGAAGCGGCGATTATCAGAGAAATGGCCACCTTGGCTTTCACAGAGGTGATTCATCCTACTATACGCTCTTTTTGAGAATTATCTTGCTAACTGAGAGTCTAAGGCATGCCATGGGGAGCTTGTCGCCGCCGAGACTCACATCAGTGGCATTCTGGCGCTGATTGAAACTGCCCGACCTGATAAAAGTGATCCAACACGTTCTGATTGCTGTTCCACCGACCGAGAACTAGCTAACCGTTATTTCGTGATGTGAGCCACCATAAACCCATCCATCTCGATGCATCATCCCTCTTTCTAATGTCTCATCATAGGTCGTATGTCTACATTACGGGCCTCAAGAGTTTACTCAGCGGCATTTGTCGAACTGGCGGCCACGGCAACAGTCTCGATGCTATGCCGGGTCGAAGTCTTCTCAAGCTATCACATACATGGCACATGAGCGAAGCCATGGAGAACCTCGGTCTCAAACTCCAAGCTATTCGCTTATTCCCATTCTTCTTCAGCCCACTGCCGCAGGGAGCACGGCTCAACAACGCAGACGGACAAGTTATCATCAACTCTATACGGGATTTCACGGCTGCGCAGGATCATATGTTCAAAAATACAGGTCAAGAGACAGCAGATGGAAAGTTTGAGGGCTTCTGGCGCAAAGGTCCCGCATCAAGGGTACTGGGAGAATATGTTACGGCACATATCGAATCTATTTCCGTGCCAGGAAAGAAAGAGGAGAAACCCAATATGACTCCATCATCATTCGTCGGGCCATGGTGCGGATTGACTATCGCCTCTATCTTCTACATGCAGGATGTTCTCGGCGCGTTGGAGTATGTCGACAAACGCATTCATAAATATGCCGTTACGTTACTCCAACACGATGTCGCCAAGGTCCTTGCCTCGAAGGACACACCAAAGAACGAGGCGTTCATGTTCTGGCAAACACTGGTCGGGCTTATAGCCTCCCTGCGCGCTCTCAAGGACAGTGAGCAAGACAGAGGATTGTTATTGGCCAGACAGTTCTTCGAGGAGGCTTTGAAGCAGCAAGCAACGACCTTGGGAATCGCGACTTGGTCGCAAGCAAAGGGGATTCTACGGAGGGTGGCATGGCCTATGGGGACTATTGGTCGGGAATTTATAGAGGAGCTATGGGACGATACAATTACTGGGCTCCATAGAGTTTAATTATAAAGGGTTTAATATATACC
>JAADJF010000507.1:0-33208 GCA_012932015.1 Fusarium acutatum
CCTAAAATTCACCGCCCCGCCTCTACTCTCTTCTCCCCCTCTTCCCTGGATGGTCAGCTTCTTCCAAAGAGCCCAGCAAACGCACATGAAATTGGATCTACTCTCGTGCATACGCACATGAAGCCTCATTTCGTACCTCTGCATCTCAACCATGTGGCAGAGCACTTTGGGTGGGATCTTCCCTTCACCGCCGCAGATAACGTTGCAATGGCACGGCCCGTCGTGTCATTGTCCGCCATTCCATTTTACCTCCCAGTTTTAAAGAAATGAGGCTTTGCTGGTCTCGAGGGCTGTAGATGCAAGGCATGCAAGTCAAAGTGGGTTTTCCTTTTTCGCCTCCACAAAGCCGTTGATGCTGCTTGTGCACACAATGCACGTTCCTTGTAGTGTGTATGTGCTTTAGATGCAAGATGGGTTTCTGCTGGGACTAAGATTGCTGCGCCTAGACCAGAGACTGGAGACGTTCGTTCTAAAGGCCGTTGCAGGGCTGGCTGAGACGGGGAGTGCAGGCGCAGATACACGCGCAAGCGACGAGTGTGATCCATTCATTGTCCACAGAAGACGGTCGTTTCATCGGGTGTGGCAAGATACACAGGCAGACAGGCAAGACGAGGCGGGAGACAACAAAGGCAAGACAGTGAGACCCAAAGGAGCAAGTAACTAACATTCGCGTATCAGTCCCGCCGTGTCAAAACCTGAGGTCAGCCCGAGACTGGCCTGTTGTGGACTTGGCTGCGCATGCACTCGATGCATACCATGTCCATGTCCTTGCCTATTTCTCAACAATTCGATATGCAAGGGAGTTGTGTTTTCTGGACACATACGTAGGAATGCGTAGTTTGTATGTATATGTGCATGCATGTAGAAATTCTTCAATAAAAGCCGTACCGGTACTGCACTGACCGACTTGCGGTAATGTTTTGAGGCCTAAAGCGGACGAAGAGTGCAGCAATCTAACCTCCATGTAGCGTTGAGACAAACAAGATGTTGTCACCGCTCTGGATCTCATAGGCCTCCTCACCTTCGAGCTCCCAGTCTGCATCATTGATCAGAACCAGGATACCTGGTCGACTGATTGCCACCCCTATTAGCAACAAAGACACGCAAATGAGGTAGGAGATGAATTGGAGTGTTGTTCAAACCAACACGGCCGTGGCCATGGTTAAGGGGAGTGTGTATAGCGATACGAAGACATAAACGGAGATAGAGAGAAATCAGTGGCCAAGACGTACAGGTGGTTGTCTAGAACAAAAAGATCTTTGCGAGAATCATCCATGATATTCTGACATAGATGGTCGATCAGATACGCAATGTCAACGGGTTTCCCGTCCTGGTCTGCCGCGGGAATGGTCAGACCATGCTGCCTCTTGTTGGAGAAGAGCATCTCCAGGCCGCCACTGCAGTGCCACAATGTTAGCTCAGTGAAGAGAAGGTCAAGAAAAAGCAAAGAGATCGAATAGAGTGCAGAGAAGAGACTCGTTGGAAGCGAGGATCCAGGCACAAGCGTGGTTCAGGTGGACACTCCCGCCAGGAGAAAATTTGATAGCGCAGAAGGGGGTGGACTCGAGTCTGAGTCTGATTCTGAGTCAAGACCGTGCAAGCGGGAGCTGACAGATCATATAATACATGCAAGATGAAAATCTTGGAGAAGCGACTTACGAGAACTCGACGTCGATGTTGAGCTTGGAGGCCGATGTCGATTCAGCCATTATGACAGAGATGTGCAAGTTGGAGTCAAGTGACGATCTGGGAGCGTGATCCTGATGCTACTGCTGTCAACTGATCGTGACTTTGCTTTTGCAGTAGTGGATAAAAAGGTGATCCCGAGGTAGTGGTTGGCGGTAGTGAAACTGTGTCTAAGGTATCAGAGAGATATGGTGTAAGAGGCTAACTATTACCCTCTGACAATGGAAACGCCAGATTTTCTGTTCGGCAGAGAGAGGAGGATGAGTGAATAAGCGAAGAGAATAGTATCGCGACTGAGAATGTTTCTACTGGTGTCTCTGTAACAACAAACCCGTGACCCTTGATAGAAGCAGTTGAGATTACTTGCTTTTCTTGTGTTGGTGTTTGAAGCCACTTGCAAGTGTGAATCGGATGACATAAGCAAACCGGCCCAAAAATCTCAGCAGGACGTCTCTACAGCCAATCAGAAGTCAAGAAGCACACACTTTTCAGACTCATCTTTACAACTTCTAAAATAACGACTTCACGTCAGAGACGACGAAAGGCGAGATAGGAACAACAATGGGCTCAGGACCTGTCTCCATCGAATATCTCTCCTCGGGGGCCAACCGGCAGACCGCTGTTGCGGACTGGAGTCAATGTGGGATTTTGGCTTTTGGAGCCGATATTAACATTGCGTTGTGGCGACCTTTGGTTAGTATTCGAGTCACCTTGCTGCTTTAATGTCAATATACCCTGCTTTGCGCTTCTTTCTGGCAGACCATCTAGGTGTTTTGATACTAACATATGTGAAGTCGAAACCTCCCAAGGGAGTCACAAAGCTGCTCAATGGGCATAAGAGCACTGTCAAGGCCTTGACGTTTCTCACCGAAGGAGACCAGGACGAAAACTCATTTCTCGTTTCTGGATCAGACGACAAGACCGTGATCATCTGGAAAGCACCTCGCAACAGTGATGATTTCAAGCCCATCCACACCTCAACCGAGCACACTGCTGCCATCAACTGTATCGCTGCCTTGAGGATCAAGGGGGTACAGAAATGGGTTGTCGCAACTGGAGGTGCGGATGCCTCCATAAAAATATGGAACTTCGAGAATGATCAGCTCACTCTACTCCAAAGCGTCAAGACGACACCCAAATACTTCCCCATGTGCCTGTCACTCAGCTACGCTGGAGATGAAGACGATGTTTTGGTGCTAGCATCCGCTGGCACAAGAGATATAGTGCAGATTTTCACAGCTGAGGTCAAGTCAGAAAATATTCAGTTCGATGTGCAAGCCACTTTGACAGGACATGAGGGCTGGATACGGAGCTTGAGCTTCGCCAAAGAGACATGTGCCCCTGACAGTGATCTGTTACTTGCTTCAGCGAGCCAGGACAAATACGTCCGTATATGGAGATTCCGCCAGGGGAGAGAGTTGCCCGCTGCTGCTGCCAGTGGTTCAGACCCTTCCAGCGACGCATACCTCCCCGGAAAGTCACCCTCCAACAAGGCACATCGCCTTCAGTCCGCCGGCAAGGACTTCTCTGTTACTTTCGAAGCACTTCTTTTGGGCCACGAGGACTGGATATACAGTGCACGCTGGCAACGACAAGATGACGACAAGCTACAGCTGCTCTCGACATCAGCCGATAACTCGCTCGCCATCTGGGAAGCTGACTCTAGCTCTGGAATCTGGGTCAGCATGGCGAGACTTGGTGAAATTAGCAGGGAGAAGGGTGCAACAACAGCAACCGGAAGCACAGGCGGATTTTGGACGGGCTTGTGGTCTCCTGATGGTAAATCAGTAGCCTGCCTCGGCCGTACTGGCAGCTGGAGACGATGGGAATATGTCCCCGCGGAAGACTTTTGGCAGCCATGCGTTGCTATTTCTGGGCACACCAGAGCTGTTACAGGTATAACGTGGGCCAAGAATGGTGAGTATCTCTTGTCAACAAGCTCTGACCAAACCACACGACTGCATACACGCTGGGACAGACCAGGAAATGAGACATGGCATGAAATGTCCCGGCCTCAGATTCACGGCTATGATCTCAACTGTATTGACTCTGTGGGAGCTTCTCAATTCGTCTCAGGGGCCGATGAGAAACTCATGCGTGTCTTTAGCGAACCCAGGGCTGTTGCCTCGATGCTCAATCGTCTTGCAGGCATCGGTGGTGGTATGGACGTTCAGAACATGCCAGATGCCGCCAACATGCCAGTTCTGGGACTATCTAACAAGGCAATTGATGCCGTGGAAGACGACCAAGAAATTCAGCCTATTGATGACCGGGATCGTGAGGCCATGGATCCAGCCTCGATAGTCAAAAAGTCGCATTTGGAGATCGATCACCCTCCTTTCGAGGAGACACTCTCAAGACATACCTTGTGGCCAGAAACCGAGAAGCTGTACGGACATGGTTACGAGATTTCTTGTCTCGCAGCTAGCCACGATGGCACTCTCGTCGCCAGTGCATGCAAAGCCAGCTCGACCAACCACGCCGTAATCCGCCTATTCGAGACAAATCGTTGGACTGAGCTCAGGCCGCCTCTGACCGCACACTCTCTGACAGCCACCCGCCTTCGATTCTCCTCTGACGACCAGTTCCTCCTGAGTGTAGGACGCGATCGCCAATGGGCTGTCTTTGAGCGCGCGCCTGAGGATGAGGCTGCGTACAAGCTCCTGCAGATCAATCCCAAGGGCCACACGCGCATGGTACTTGACGCAGCGTGGGCGCCTGCGTCATCTATGGCGCCAGTATTCGCAACTGCTGGCCGCGACAAGCAAGTTCGCATCTGGGCAGCCAAGCCTAACGAAGATGGAAAGCTTCAGTTCTCTCAGACAGCCTCCATCCCGACTGCATCCCCTGTAACATCCGTCGATTTTGTCCCTCAGATTATTGACGGTAGATATGTCCTGGCAGTTGGCACAGAACTTGGCCGACTCAGTCTTTGCCTGATAAAGGAGGATGGAACTGATGTCACTGAGAAGCCAGCATATGAGGAGTAAGTGCTCGTAAACCACCGATATAAAAGAACCAATTACTAACGTTGCCTCTAGTTACTGTTTGCCCAAGGCTGTTCACCAGCTTGCATGGCGTCCTGTTGTACGAGAGGGGGCCGAGAGGCCATTTGAGGTGGCAGTTGCAGGAGAGGATAGTTCACTCAGAGTATATGCCTTCAGCCAGACGTATCTTCAGGTGTCTGCAGACCCATAGAACCAAAAGTTATGATTACGACGTTACCAGAAATTTCCTTCCTAGCGAGACCAGCGGCTCGCTCATCTTTGCACAGACCGAACAGTGGGATTGACAAAGGGATTGTTGAGTAAAAGTGTATTATCATTACAGCCATCTATTGGCCAAAGTTTTGTAGATCCATATCCATTACATCGTATACCAGATGAAACCCGAGCCATTTCTCACGGACCTTTGGTTAAAGATCGGCTCTTACGACTCATTTATGCAGAGCCTCTTCGTTACGAGGCCATTTCTGTGCCAATGTCCAGCATGTATGCATTTCCAGAATTTTCGCGTGAGCGATCCAGTGCTGGATTTCATAGTTCTCTCATAACCGTCTCAACAGTCTCCTTGGTAACATCTACGACACTTGCAGTTGTCCCGGAGAGCGCGCTCGCCGACATATCTTTAACAGCTTCCTGCACCACCTCGGCAACATCAATGTGCTCTCCGTTGATATAGTACCAGGCGCGACCGACGAGGAAAGAGATGTGATGCGGGAGGTAAAGACAGGCGGCGATAAAGGTCAAGCTGAAGAGCAGAAAAACAATGGAGCCTAGGGCGGTGAATTAGTCTTCTGGAGACGACAACTTAAAGCGTATGGCTGCAGATAACATACTGAAAAAGAACTTCTCCCAGGGCGTAAACATGTACACACTGAAAGTGACCTCCAGCTGGTATTGCTTGAGGCTCAACCACTTGCGAAATGATCCAAGAACGGCCATTGTGTCGAAATGAAGGGTCAAAATATGTGGTTGAATCGCAGATATCGGTAGCCGTCGTCGTATAATTGCCTTATGCTGAAATGAATGACTTGAAGTGGTAGGTTCAGGGGAAAAGGTTGAGGCAATGGAGAATACAGGATCAGGATAAGGATAAGGATCAGGGAAAGGCCGGCCCTCCTTTATCTGGGCTCCTTGTGCCTTTATCGTACCGACGCTCCCGAAAATTGGGTACCGGAGGCACCGTAGGGAAGTGCTAAGGCTTCGATGTATTGAAAATTACAGGGGGTGCGGGTCTCTAATTTACTGGATCACCATCTCGCTGTGGCTGCTGGCACGCACGCGACTGGCTCGTGGCTGTGACTGTGGCGTCCTCGTGGCACAGGAAGCCGAAATCAGCCTCATCCACAGTGCTTAATCTTCATCTTATAACCCGAATTACGACTCTAATTCACGGGCTTGGCACAAAGCATCTGATGTTTCTTGCTAAATGTCTGCATTCAATGGCATCTTAATGACACCGTTCAAACTCCTCCGAACCATCCGCCACAGCACCCCCGCAGCACTTCCAATACGGACCTTTCACAATACCTCTGTCTTCCTGGTGAAAGCTCTCCCTCCTCGGCCGAAGCCCCCGCCTGAGTCTGAGATCGAAGAGTCCTATGTCAAAGGCAGCGGTCCTGGTGGACAAAAGATTGTACGCATATCCGGTCTCTAACATCCCCGCTATTGCTCAGTCCTCGGAAGTTCTTGAACTTACATAGTTGTTACACCAGAATAAAACCAATTCCGCAGTTCAGCTGAAGCACATACCCACTGGCATCGTCGTCAAGTCTCAGGCAACCCGTTCGAGAGACCAGAACCGGAAGCATGCCCGTGAATTACTCGCGCAACGTGTTGATGAACTTCGCAATGGAGATCAGAGTCGATCGGCTATTGTCGGCAAGGTAAAGCAAAAGAAAGCTGCAAGTGCCTCGAAAAAGAGTCGTAGGAAGTACAAGAAACTTGAGGAAGAGAAGGCCGCTACGGCTGCTGAAGTTGGAGGGCAATCAGACACAACTCCAGCTTCAGCAGAGGGACGTGACCCAACCATGGACGACGCAAACAATTACCAGACCTCTCAACCCCTAGACACCACAACTAAAGCGCCGTGATCCACGCTCTATGGAAGCACTGGTGAGGATTCAATTACGATATCATGTATGTGGATATACTTAATGTACGCAAGGGACCAGACATCATGTCATCACCTCGTTTCATTTCAAAAAATTCTAAGCGGAAAGTAAAAAAGTATTTGTATGTCAACCTCGGCTTCTACCCCTAGGCACGAATTACACGCGCAACTACAACAAAGGGGCCATCACATCTCTTCGTAAGCGCAACGCCCACCCTTCTGACCATGTCAAAAACTTTTCGTAAATATGAGAGTCGACTTTGACGTTTGCCAACCACCCAAAGCTTAGCGTCTGTCGCCACCTCCATGATCTTGTCGTCGTTACGCGAGTGGGAGGATTTGGTTTGTCGGTCGGGTGGCTTAGTAAGTTAGCAAGAAGCCTCCCCAGTCATCAGGAACTTGACATACCTTAGAAGCACTTGCGGTGAACGATTGAGGGACCGCTCTCGTCGTACTCCTGCTTGGAAATCCACATTTGCTGGAAAGTGGACAGGGAAGCAAGAATGGAACCACCGATCCAGACGGAGTACTTTCGCTCGGGAGGAGCAATAATCTTGACCTTCATGGAAGAAGGAGCAAGGGCAGTGATCTCCTTCTGCATACGGTCGGAGAGACCAGGGTACATGGTGGTACCACCAGACTGAATGAATGTTAGAAAAATTCGGACAGCTCATTCTCACGAAACTTACCATGACAATGTTGCCGTAGAGATCCTTTCGGACATCGACATCACACTTCATGATGGAGTTGAAGGTGGTGACATGGATACCACCGCTCTCAAGACCAAGGACAGAAGGCTGGAAGAGAGCCTCAGGAGCACGGAATCGCTCGTTACCAATAGTAATGACCTGACCATCGGGAAGCTCGTAGGACTTCTCCAGACTGGAGCTCTGGGCGGCAGTCTGGATCTCCTGCTCGAAGTCGAGGGCGACGTAGCAAAGCTTCTCCTTGATGTCACGGACGATTTCTCGCTCGGCGGTGGTGGAGAAAGTGTAACCGCGCTCAGCAAGAATCTTCATGAGATAGTCGGTAAGATCACGGCCAGCCATGTCGACACGGGCAATGGCGTGGGGAAGGGCGAAACCCTCGTAAATGGGGACAACATGAGTGACACCATCACCAGAGTCCAGAACGATACCAGTGGTACGACCGGAGGCGTACAGAGACAGAACGGCCTGGATAGAGACGTAGAAAGCTGGGGCGTTAAATGTCTCGAAGACAATCTGGGTCATCTTCTCACGGTTGGACTTGGGGTTGATGGGAGCCTCGGTGAGCAGGACGGGGTGCTCCTCGGGGGCGACACGCAGCTCGTTGTAGAAGGTGTGGTGCCAAATCTTCTCCATGTCGTCCCAGTTGGTGACAACACCGTGCTCAATGGGGTATCGTAGAGTGAGGATACCACGCTTGGACTGAGCCTCATCACCAACATACGAGTCCTTCTGACCCATACCAATCATGATACTGAGAACTTGTCAGTGGCCAGCCACCAAGGAGGCGGCAGAATTGCCGCTGTAGCAACAACTTACCCATGATGACGGGGGCGACCGACAATGGAAGCTGTTTACAATGTTAGAATTGGGTTTCTGATTAACTTGCGCCCAGGACATGCGATATCAATTCTTTGGGCGCAGAGGCTAGAAAGTGGGGTACTCACGGAAAACAGCTCGGGGAGCATCATCACCGGCGAAACCGGCCTTGCACATACCCGAACTGACATCAAGTTAGCTACCGTGGACATGCTGAGATCGCTCTGCACCAATTCAAAGACCAAACACTCCCAAGCATCAATGTCGAGGCCGGTGTCGGGCATCGGACGATGCGGTGGCAGATCTGGTCCAGGAGCAGAGAGGCGGGGAGAGATAGTCCAGAGGTCGGTGAGACAGGCGGGGGAGCTTACCCATTGTCGATGACGAGAGCAGCAACTTCTTCTATAAAGCGAAATACAAGTCAGCATGAGTCTGGAGATGATCTTCGCGATGCTCAAAATGGATTGTTTAGATCCGACGATGCAGCGACGCGGTATGATGCGACGTACCCTCCATGGCTGTGGATTACGGTGTGTGTATGAGAAAGCTGTCCGGAAACGGGATTAGCGGCCAAGAATCAAAGAAGAAAAGACGAAGAGCTATTAAAGAAGAGAGACGAAAGATGTAGTAATCAGTAGGTGGAAGAGCAAGCTTACAGGAAAAGAGACGTTGAATGGAGAAGGAGACGGAGGTCGGGGGTTAGAAGAGTTGAAGAGAAGTAGTTTGGAATGGAATGGGAGAGGGAAAGAGACGGAGGCGGGAGAATGGGGGAGGGGGAAAGGAGACAAGTATCGCCGGGCGACGCTGTCACAAGAAAGTTGTGGGCGGGCCCCGAATTGCTGAGGTGGACACTTTGGGGACAAGGGGGGGGCAACCTGAAGAGACCGCCTACCAGAATTGGGTAGGGAAACTGAGCAGACGAGGCACAGTCTAGAGCAGGAGCGAGAGCTGCACTCTTGCTATTGACTGCTAGGGGGGAAATAGAGGCGGGGCAATCAGAAAAAACAGGTCTTTCCAAGCTGCTCGCCGCTTTACTGATTGGTTCGTGGTGGTCGTAGTGCAGAGAAGGATGCCCTGAGAGCAACTTTGTCCCAGTGGTTGCAGAGCAGCGGTCGCAGTGGAATGGTTATAGCGGTGGCTGAGGTGGAGAGCTTACCTCCAAAAGTGATAGAGATTCGTGATCGTCAATTCCTTAGCCTTGGAGAATTGATATCGAGGCAAGTGGTCGTGATTCAAAGGCAGAATATCTAGTGATTCCTTTGGATCAGGTAGTGATTTTCTGTCAAGCTTCTAAACATTTACAAGCACGTCCCGACACAGTAAAAGGGGCCGCTTCACGGTCCTGACTTTATCCTTTCTGCACAAGGTGACGTCGTAAGCAGAACTTCATCCACCGCCACGCGAGCTGGCGAAGACGTCAGCTAGGGAACTTTCTAATGCTGCAGCCTCTGAGGCTTCCTTTTATTTCTCTTGGCAAAGTATGCGAGCGTTTCAGCTGAGGACTCGTTCTTCAGAGTGGCATTCTACTAGACATCAATGACTTTGTAAACAACATACCAGTCTAGGCATCTTTGTATCATCGAGAAAGTCTACGCAAATAGCTGCTGTTCAGGTCAGCCCCAGCCACACATAGCTCAGAGATGATGTCCAATCTTCATTCCTGGGTGAGGCCCATCCATAAGCGGAATGTCTATTTGCTTCCTATACTGCAGGGTCTCATCATTCAGAACGACCAACAACCATCCCGAGACTTCCAAGCACTTGGGTTTAGTAACTGAAAAGGGGTTGTTATCTCCATGCCAAATCTCCAGATGCTCCGCAGATTGGAACCGGTACCCAGCTTCCAGCTCCCGAGTTCCACTCCATAATTAGCACAAGTGGCTAATTGAGCAAGTACTCGTTCAGGGCAGAGTTACGCGGAGAGAGCTTTGCCATCGAAGAAGTTTCTTGCTGACCAACCATACCAAATACGCGTTAGGGCCTGCTTCGTTTACTGAAGAGACAGCACTCGCCCGTTCATTCCGACTGGTCTGCCCTGAGTAAGTAGGGGCTTGTGGTTGGGAGCAAGAACCGCCTCGATATTACGCAGCTGTATCGCCTGCTTCACGATAGAGACTTCTTCGAAAAACCAAGATGTGGTGCTGAACGTGTACTATGTTTTGAGAGACGACTTTCTGTTCTATAGAGCCTATCTTGCGAGTGTGGTTCATATTAGCAGCCTAACTTCAACACCGCTATATGAGAACCCCTGAACCACGAGGCTGTCAAATACTGGCTTCACAATCAACAGATCTCCTAAACTCTGAATTAGACCCCTGTATCTGGGCCCTGCCCAGTCCAGCCGGGGAAACCCACCAGCGGGAGCAGTCGGCCAGTAACCAGGCTGTGAAAATGAATGCCTTCGCTTACTTACCTATGAACAGCGGGATCTCCGGCGCCTCTCGAAGATGCGAAATGCGTCCACTGACTAGGCTCAATTAGTTCGAACATGGGACTTTAGACTTCAGTATTATGGTAGCCTTGCGGCCAGGCTCCTGCAAGTGTCATGCAACGCAATACACGCGCGTCGTCTCAACCAGCCACAATGCCTTCTGGTAAATCATGCTGTTTGGCGTGGTATCTTGTACAGAATCCTTTCTTAGGCTTTTTCGCTCTCGCTTTAAGCTCGTTCTCCCGTCTCGGCCACAAAAGCAGCGATGAGGGGCAACCTTGCAAGGTGGGGCAGCTTTGCTGAGCTGGAGGGGAGCTATGATGAAATATTTCTCTGCCACGTAGAACTGCTGTCAGTTGAATTGCGGTGTCTATCTCCAGCAGAAGCTTGGTATTACTACTCTCTTTGACTCAAAAGCACGTACAAGTCATCATAAGGCACTCATTGGGCTGCAATGTATCCTTATCGAACTACGAGAAAACAATTGGTCGGTTGACGGAGAATCGGTATTCTGTGTACATCTCTTGGGCTAGACCTTTTTGGGACTAGAGTCTTCTTGAAGATTCCAGAATTGGGCAAATTCTAATCGATATGCTCAGTAAAGTTGAAAATTGAAAGCCAATATCAAAAGATTAATGTTTTTTGTTCTTACTCCTTCAACAAACTCAAGTCAAACAGCATACCAAGAAACACACTACAAAATAAGGAAACATGGATGACAAGCGACTTAATGAACTCCTCAAATGGAGTATTGAGCAATCAGATGCCACCAGAAATGACCCTGATGCCCCAGCTCCCACGACACAACTCACACCAGAACTCATGGCATCGCTCATGGGCGGTCCCTCTGACGCCGACCTTATGAAGGCCTCTATGGACATAATCACATCGGACGATGCTGAGCAGGTCTCTCTTGACGACAAACTCATCGCCTTTGACAACTTTGAGCAGCTTATTGAGGGTCTCGACAATGCAAACAATATCGCAAATCTCAGCCTGTGGACCCCACTACTCGACCAGCTCAAGCATGACGAGCGAGAGATGCGCAAGATGGCAGCCTGGTGTGTGGGAACCGCTGTACAGAACAACGAGCGTACCCAGGAGCGTTTGCTCGCTATGGGGGGGCTTCCGCTACTTGTAAACCTAGCGACCCAGGAGGATGAGCATAACGATGTTCGTCGCAAGGCTGTGTATGCGCTGAGCTCAGCGGTGCGCAACTACCAACCAGCGATGGACCTCTTTGCCGATGAGTTGACCAAGAGGGGTCACAAGACTGACAAGGTCGATGCCACAAGCATGGAGGCTGTCGACGATGTGGTCAACGGATTACGCGAGAAGATCGGCAAGGCTTGAGAAACTTTGATGGGATCAAACATCAAAACGTCACGAACGGCTGCATTGGGACGGAGTTGGGGCGTCGGACTGAACCACAGGGCGTGGGATCAAGAGAGATGAAGAACCCGGAGGGTACTAAAATAGAATGGTATAGGCAATGAGCCCTGAATTTTTAAATATTCATTTATGATACATTCGTCTTGGTACATGAATCTATGCTACATGTCAGCTACTTAGAGTTGACATTTGTTTCCAACGCCTTACAACGACACCTTCTATCGTAATTTAGTGCCTAGCCTTGCCATAGAAGGGAAGGCCGAGTGCCTCCAGAAGAAGACGGCCTTGCCTATCTGATGTACCAGTCGTCTTGATGAATATATCGCATCCAGGCATCAGTCGTGCAGGGTACATCTACTCATAATTAGCTCGTCATGTCTTGATTAGTGCATAAGCAGACTCACGTCGTAGTTGAACTCGATTTCAGGAAAGTATGCCATCCAGTCGGGCTTCATACCGAACGCTATGTTGCCCGCACTATCGCCAGTAGTAGCATCAATACCAGGCCAGTCCTTGATCTTGGGCAGGACCAGAGTAATGAGCTTATCGAGGAAGTCGTAAGCTTGAGCACCTTTCAGCGTCACTTTGCAACCGGTCTTGTCACCCTTTCTGACACCCCATTGAACAACGCCATGCTTGACTCGCGTGACCTCAGGGAAGGCACCAGAGATGGCTTGGATAACAGCACGGCACACGTGCAGGTACTCCTTGTTCTGGGCGCCCATGGGAGCGAATGAGTTGATAGTGATAGCCTCGATGTCAGGTACGTTGTGCCATTCAATTGGGCGCTCCACTAAGCCTAGCCTTGAAGAGCCACCACCTCGAGGTCCTCGGCGAGGTCGATTCTTGTGGTAAGGCGAAGACTCGTCCCATTCTCTCAAGTTCCCCTTGTTGGAAACAGGAACTTCTGAACCAGGCGGGGTATGCTGATATGTCATAGCGATCAGATCTGGCGCAATCGTGCTTTCGTATGTGTGCTTTAATCGAGGAAAGCTGAAGGGACCGGGAACGAAGTCTCGAGCAGTCGGATCGGAGGACTTGGGCACCTGGACGGGGTGTAGAGGACCACGGTAGTACTTGGGAGGATGGTATTGGTATCTATTGCAAGTCAATCAACTCGAGCTCAGTCGAGGGAAGCAATTGGTTACGAACCTATTGCCGGGAAGCTTTTTGCCCGTCTCTGCAGCTTTTTCTCTAGAATTGAAGGCCTGGATAGCCGCTTCGTCGGGAGAACCTGTCGCAAAAGACGAAGCATTGTCGAGATCTGCGAGAGCGGAGGACTTCTTTGCCTCGGTCGAGGCAAAGCGCTGCACACAAACGGAACCTGTCCTTAGAGGCAGGTGCCTCCGTCCCAATGAGCTCGCCATGCGAGCTCCTTCTCGTACCGTGGTCATCATGGGCTCGTGGGTTGGAATTCCTCGTCGTCGAAAAGATGTGTGGTCGTCGCGTGGATTTGGAAATTTCCATCTAAGCGGCTAGCGCTTGACTGCGCCACGTGCGGTACCTACCTGAAATTGTGGCTGTGCTCTTACATCGTATATGGTATGAAGAATACCTGGGTAAGGTAAGTAAACTCATGCTTAAGACTTGTGATAACTCTCATTACTGATTCGAAAATTGTTCCTTTTGGTTCCCCTTCTCTTGTTACGGAAAGCGTCACTTCAATACTTAAGTAAAGATCTATGGCCAGAGTTGCAATGTCATGGATTTCATTGTCAACGTCTTCTCTATCAATTCTCATTTTCGCACACAAGTGTTTTAAAGAAAAAGAAGGAAAAGACAGTCCCATGCAAAATATCTCACTCTGGATATGCAAACTTGACAATTCAGATTTATTTCTGTGAGCTGCCTTTCATTATCTGATTGCTCAGTCCTAAGCATCTCACCACTTCCGAACCACTCCGATCGCCCCTCCATTACCAAGATCTAAAAACCAGGTTCAGTACCAGGAGTCCAAGAGAGCATAATTACGAAGCCACCAATAGTCTTGTTCTTGAGAAAATGGACCATATCGCTTTGCCCGAGTCCTTTTCCTTTTTCCACCAACATTTATCGGTCTCGGACTATGCAACAGTCCGACGACATATTTCAATGTTTCATGTAAGCCCACGATGCCTCAAAATATGGAGCGGACCCGAAAAGCTGGACGCGGGATGTCCGTGGGCCCGTCGACCCGGTTTATCTCCGTCCTTCTTGAGAACAAGGACCGATCTGGCGACCGAGTTCAGATACAGGTAGTTAGGTGGCTTTCCCAACTGACCAGGTTTTCAACGGGCGGCCCGAAGACATCAACAACCATACGTTGTCGGACAAACATGGGGTAGTTAACATCCGACAAAGTGGTCGATCTAACTGCTGTAGTAGGTGTCCAGAGGAGCGGTCTGATAATCTTTCAAGGCCTATACGTCACGATCAAAGATTTACAGGCAATGCCTAGATCAGGCTCCCCAGGCCACCAGGAACTCTTCTTGTTGTGGCTAATAATATGTAACACCAGACCGAAGAGCCTTCAGTTTCCTAGAGGGACTTTCGGTTCATTTCGCACAAGACCTAATTGCATACGTATTCAGATACGAATTAGAGATCCAATTTCGATCGATCGAATGCGTCTACCTATTTAGCTATGCCTGACATACTCACACGCCTGCATAGTCCGCTTTTTCTTAGGTCACCAGTTCTGCTGTGCCTATAGCCCTGATGTGATTGCATCATCTCAGCCTAAAGTCTATAGAGCCAGGCGGGCGATTACAGAAGAGCTCTGACGGTGCGACGAAGTGCAGTAAGATGATGATCATGGTGATGATGGCAGGGCAACGCCACCAAATGATACAGAGTATCTCCCTTTCGGAGCTATTGCAAAATGTGTTTTGGTGGAACTGTTGTGTTACAAGAGTTCTGGCTGAGTTTAGCTGAGGTAAAATCGAGTGGGTTAGGTGATTTGAGAATAAGATTACAGAACCTACTACACATGTACAATGATGCTATGGCCAAAATAGGGTCCATCAGGAGAAAGGGAGCCGATGCACAGACGAGTTTTCCATCACACATGATAACACATGTGTATGTTAGAGCTGAGTTGACCAGGCTTCAGTAATTCGTAAATCACTTGACTTTCTCATAACCTATTTGCCAACTTCCTCGTTGGCTTAGCTCGCCCTGCAAGGCCGCCGTTTTTGTCCTTGTTGTTGCGCGGAAATTGGCTAGGATCGGCTCCATGGATTACCGGCCTGGAATGGAAGAAAAGAAAGGATATCAGCGCCGTTGAACCGGTCACACTAGCCAATGAAGTGCAAGTTGACGTGTACCTAGTTGTTCGAGGCAATTGAATAATACATAGCTGCAAACTCCTTCGCCCACTTTTTTGTTCCATTGACAAAAGGCAAGGAATACAAAGAAGAAAAAGTAAACCTCGTTACTAAGTACCTACCTTACCGACGGGAGTGACAGGATTGACAGGGCACAGGGGTCCTGCAACTGTTGTTACCTTAAACCTTACCTCAGAGGCTGTCCCACCCCCGCCACTATCAACCTTAGGTGCCTATCCTTCTATTTTAGTACGATAACCTCCAGGTCACCCCCCTCTAGCCCCTCAACAAGCGCTTCCGTGGGCTGTTCGGCCATTGAGACTTGCGCTCCGACACCCGACTTTCCTTGCTGATCACTCAGTCTCGGCCTTTTTTTTCAAGCATACAGGTCCCTCCAACTAAAGGATGTCTTTCAGCTTCCTCTCTTATTCTCTTGCTCCTACTAGTTGAAACTTCCTCTCTCTTCTTAAAGCTTGAAACACTTGCTTCCTGTTTTCTTTCCTCCATCGGTTCCTTCGCTCGTCGAACACTTGAAAGCCGTCAACCAAACAATTCCATCTCACCCCTCGCGCGCGTCGCACTCGAGCCACTTCCCGACCCTTCCCAAACAACGGATGCGCCCCCGATAATGAAGACTTGTGGCTTGTTTCTCCCTCGTTGAACCTGACGAGACCCTCTTAGTTTCGATCGATATATTCGCCTCTTCCTTGCTATTCAAACACCATGAAGGAGTTTCCAAGAAAGTTTCTCAGCAAGCGCGAAAAGAATGGCCGGCGATCTAAGTCGGCTACACCAGCGCCAGTTGTCCCAACGGTTCCTGACAGCACTAGCAACAAAAACAAGGTACGTTGATACCTGGGTTAGAATTCTCTGATGAGAGATCTATGGAACTGCATCCAGCAGCGAGCTTGTTATAGTCCAAGATGAAGTATTCTGACAAGTAGCTATCCAGCCTCGACCACTCTCCGCTGGGGCTTTCATGGCCTTGTTCAAAAATGACAGCGCGAAACAAGGAGCAAAAGCAGAAGCAGAGAAAGAGAAGGATACCGCACAAGTACGATTCGAATCACGGCATGAAGGATTGTGTCATTAACTTTGCCTTCTATTAGATCGAGGACATTTTACGCCGACTAGACGAACTCAACATAACCAATGTCACCGCCGATCATGTTACCGACATCATGGCAACCAAGTTTGCAGACCACGACCCCAATAAGACAGTCGAGTTCATCGATATGGAGCAAAAGGCTGCAGCGGGTATCATTACCCCGTATGATCCCAGCGTGGATATGGTGGGCGCCGAAAACCGTGGCAACGTGACTTGCTATCTTGATGCACTTCTGTTCTCAATGTTTGCCAAAATCGATGCTTTCGAGTGTATGCTCAAGAATGATTTCCCAGAAGAAGACAATCGCAACAAACTTGTCAATCTTCTGCGGATGTGGGTCAACATGTTGAGGACGGGGAAGTTAGTGCATACGGATATGGTGAGTGGCATAGGTGTAATCTCAGTGATGCTCAAACTAAGATTTGAACAGACCAAGTTGATACAGGACGCTCTGGCTGACTGTGGATGGTCGGATGCACGGATGCTTGAGCAGCAAGACACCTCGGAGGCTTTTGCTTTCATAACAGAAACTTTACAGCTACCTCTACTTTCACTGCAAGTCGATCTCTTCCACCAAGGCAAGAAGGACAAGGACGACCACAAGGTTGTTTACGAGCGTCTCCTGAATCTGGCTGTACCTCCAGATCCTGAGGAGAAGGGTCTGAAATTAGAAGACTGCCTCGAAGAATACTTCAACGCCCAGGTAGACGTTAAGCGAGATAGCGAAGACGGGAAGAAGCTTGGGGTAGAAGAGAAGAGTCGAAGTGAGACACCAACACTCAAGCATAGGGATACAATTCGCATCATCACTGAAGAACGCGGCGAAGCATCAACACCAACATCCCCTTTGGTAAATACACCGTTGGAAATAACGCCAACTTCGGAAAAGGCGGTTCCTCTTCTGCTGGCAGATCCCAATGTCAAGGACGGAAATACTCCTGATGATGAAGAAGAGGGAGAGGCTACGACTGTGGAAATAGTGAAGAACAAGCCAAGCATGCGAACGAGGTCAACTAGCGTTATCCAGCGAGTAGTGTTGGATGAAGACGGTCGGCCCTCTACCCCAGACAATGTCACAATGCTTCAAAAGGCTATGAGGAAAGGCTCGACAGTTGTGAAGGCAGTTACTATTCCTGCCTGGCAGTTTTTCCGTCTGATTCGTAAGTTTGTGCCACCTCATTGAGCCCAATATGAATATTAACATTCAGTTCAGCTTGGCATGCGCTTTCAAGCAGTGAGCCCAGAAATAATACGGAGGTCGCATTGAACTTTGAGCAAAGGCCTGTTGTTGGCATCTGTCTCAAGCGTTACGCTATGACTGAGTCCGGCCAGCCGAAACGTCACAATACCTTTATCGACATTCCCGATAGTCTGAGACTGCCCCATTTCATGCTAGCCGATGAACCCAAGGCCGAGGAAGATATGAACGTTCTTAACACGGACTATAAGCTCGTCCTACAGTCCGTCATCTGCCACCGGGGCGACTCACTACAAAGTGGCCATTATGTTTCGTTCGCCCGAGTGGCTCCTAAGTTATTGAAAGACAATAGACGGCATAATTTCGACCCACCACCGGATTACGAGGAAGCACAATGGGTCAAATTCGATGACCTCCAGATCGAAAACCGAGTCAGTTATGTGGAAGATATCAGGTCAGCGTTGAAGGAGGAGATGCCTTATCTTCTGTTCTATCAGATTATGCCGATGGTTGAAGTCTCGCCTCCATCTGTGGATGAGACAGAGACAGAACCGCCTTCCTACAACGATTCGAAAATCAGTATTGAATTGCCTCCTACTCCTTCACGAAGCAACCGATTGGGTAGTCTGGAGGGAGGCTATTTTGATAGTACACCGACCTTGGAAAACTCACAACTTTTGTCTAGTAAACCACCAAGTATTCGCCTCTCTATGGAGGGCGAAAGGCCAAGAAGAAGCGAAGATATCGATCGCAACCCAGGATCCCTAGCTGGGGACTCGCGGCGTCCCAGCGCTGTTTGGACCGATTCGACCATACATACCCCCAACTCCCACTCTCCAGCCGTTACGCCTAACGAAGAATCGACAGCATCGAGGTTGTCACGCGCAGCATCTAGATTCACATTGGTTAACAGAAGTCGGCCCAGTAGCCAGAATGGAGAAAATCGCATTAGTTTCTCGATGAGCAGATTGGGCGGTCTCATGCGGCCTAGCAAAGAGCCTTTGGCGGAGCCCAAAGATGAACCCAATGGCATTGGCATGTCTTCTGCCAACTCCACGGGTGTCTTGACGGCAGAGATATCTAAAGAGTCGAAGGAATCAAAGGATGCCGTGGATGGGACAGAACAAGTCGCCGAACCAGAGCCCGAACAGCATCATCATCGTCACCATGCTCATAAACATGGACATAAGAGGGTCAAGTCCAAAGACAAAGTAAAGAATAAGAGCGGCGACCAACCTGAACGAGAATGCACAGTGATGTAGCAGTCATCCTGTTACATCATCCCGATAACCACGTTACGAAAGAGAGAATGCAATTAGATTATACTTCACATACTTACGACCGTTCTGATGTTTGGACATGCATAGCTATAGGAGTCTCGATTTACAAGGAGGAACTGGCACGGGATTAAACAAATGAATAGGGATGGGGTAACGCAGCGACTTTGTTGTTAGTATGACGTTGGACAGCAGGCTACGCAGAGATGGTCTTGTGATATTGACGCCCTATGAGGGCCTCATTTTTTTTCCCCGTATTGGTCTTTCGAAAGAAAAAAGTGAACAGAACTTTGGTAATTAGCAAGGCGTTTTTGGGCGGTTGTGACAATTTGTTGTCGCAAGGCTAACTTTCGAACCTTGTGGGGTATTCTGAACATGATACACGCAAGTATGGGATAATGAGACACAAGAATCGGGGATGATACCGCACGCTAGAGGCGAGAAAATTCTTCATTATTTGATTTTAGAGCCTCGAAGTGCTTTCATGTGACAAAACATCCCGTGATAACGTCTACCATTTGTGCGGAAGGACATTGTGCGAAAATGAGTCAAGCAAATTCATGACCATTTCTCGCATCATCAGAAGGCGAAAGACGTAGCTTCAAGTTTGTCTATTTCCTTGTACACATATACATGAGCAGGGAGGCCATCTCTTTGTAGCTTGCCCTGATATTCACCAGCTCATCCAGACCCATCAACACGTCGAACTAAAACAACCGCAGCCGCCATGAGCGCCGAGATGAAGAGTTCGTTCAAAACTATTTAAAAGCAAAAACAGTGCGATGACCGACTTTTCGTCCCTCCGTGATGTGCATTACAGGAAATTCATACACATGACCAGGACGATGCGATTCCACGACAATAATATACACAGATACCTAAGTTCCAAGCACATAGGGGTTGGACCGGGACCTAATGCTGGCTAGGCCACATAAGCACGAGGTCTCCCTCGGGCTCGGAAGTCATGGTATCACCAGAGACGAAAAGGACGACTAATAAGACATCGAGTGTGGTGAGAAGGGTTTGGGGTGAGGTCGAAACTTCGTCCTGGCCTGCTCACAGTTGAGCGATCATTAAGATATATCACTCATTTGAGCGGGGAGTGCCGCGTCGTCGCGGATTTTAAAGAAGTTTAAGCTCGGAGCTTAAAAGGGAATGTTAGGGGGAGGCTGGGAGCCAAGAGACTCCTGTTGTTCTTGGAGCTCCTCAGGGGCTGCCTCAATTGAGACACCCAACCCAATCTTGGCTTGATGCTAGAGTGGTTGTCAGTACATGGTTGAATGGATGGGAATGAGGGCACAAACCGTGAAGTGATCAATATCAGCAGCAAATGTCATCATAACGGGTGGTGCAACACGCTTTTCCAGAACGCAGCTAAGCTTGCCCTTGGAGTCCACCTGAGCTCGGAAAGTAGACATGCGGAAATCGTACTTGGCACCAATAGTGGTGACGCCCTCCTTCTGAAGGCCACCGCCCATGAGACCGCCGGCAGAGGGAACGAGACCGAGGCTCAAATCAACACCAGCCTGAACCTTGTCCGAGAGTCGTCGCCAGTAAGAGGTGTTAAGGGTACCCATAGCAGCTTGGAGCTGAGCGGTAGCGATCCAGTCTGCGGACTTGTACCGGGCAGCATAAGAGACAGCGCACTCGGGGCCTTGGGTAAGGGCAGGTCGCTGCCAGAGAGTTTCAAGACCTAGGGCGAGTTTAGGAGTAACAGACTGGAGGTAGCTTCCGATATAGATGCCAGTCACGCCACCCTCAAGGTAAGAGGGGTTCAGCATCTTAAGGGATGCGCTGAAATCGTTGCCAGTATACTCATGCTCGAACTGCGCCATATCCTGACCACCAGGAGAAATGGAGATCTGAGACTTGGAAACAAACTTGTCGGACCATCTCCAGTTGAATCGACCGGAGAGAGAACCCTCGTTATCCAGATTACCTTGGCAGAAGACCTGTCGATGAATCAGCAACCTACTATGAGAAAATATCATGGCTCATGGTAGCTACCTTGCCTGTTCCGTACATCGCAGCAAATGTGTAGGGGTTGATGCGCTCTCCCATGGCGAATTGGTGGGAAACCTGGAAGAGAGGAGCCATGCTAAAGATCTTTGTGAGATCGGCACGCATTCCGGTGAACATATAATTGTTGAGGAAGACATCGCGCTGAACCTCCTTGGCAAGACTCTCGATAGTTCCTGGGTTGGAGAGGCCTAATTTGGCCCTTCGCTCATTAAACGAGTTGAGGGCATCTCCTAAAACGCTAGCGATGGGATTGGAAAGCAGGGCCGTCTTAACGGGATCCAATGCGGCTGCGGAGGCCATTGTGACTGAGGTGCGCCGAAGCGAGGACGGGAAGAGGTCGGAAAAGGTGCGAACAAAGAGATGGTGGACAGCGACGGTGGACGATCAACCAGCCGGAACGAAATTCGGTGATGCGAAATTAGTGAAACGGAAGGAGTTATTAGAATACCCTCGAAAGCGATTGAATGCCGAGGCCTCTGAACGCCAGGATCGTGATGACGAGCGCAGTTGGATGGAGATGGAGAATAATTTTCATCTGGCTTGGACAGCTCTTGGGTGGGGAGCACGAGCCACCTATGATGCCGAGTCGGCTGTGGCGCTCTCCCAACTGTCCATCCCGAGAGATTGTGGCTCGTACAGCCCGACGCCCGAGGATACCCTACAGCTGAGGTGGAGGGGGGGAAATGGAAAGTGCAGAGGCGTCCCAGCTGTTTACTGTAAATCGGGTAGGCTGCGCCAGAAGCGGCTGTGTTTTAGTAGTGTAAGGTACTGTATACTTCCCGGCGGTTTTATCTCAGGGATTTAGGGTTCGTCTGCACTAACTTCACAACGCATATCTGAGATATGACGTCCCTGCTCGTGGGTACAGATACTTCGAAGAGTACCTGCACCTGATCTCCAACTCCCCTCCTGTGGCATAACTATTCTTCAACACCAACCGATTACTACTCTCGGCTCCTCGTTCCCATGTTCACTTAGGTTATCTCTCTCGTGTTTTCTTCAAGCGCGAAATTTCCTTTTGATCAACCCAAGGCTCCATCGTAGTAGCATCAGACGACCGGCCTGTTCGCTTTTAAACATTGACCCCGCCGGCAAAGACCGGCTTCTGCCACTAATTGTTTCTTGAGGCTCACCCTTGTTGAAGATCCATCACACTCAACGATCGAGGCTGTTGAGGGCTTCGCCAAAAACAAGGCGCGGCAGTTCTCATTTTCTCGCTTTACCGCCAATAGAACTGTGTTTATCTGAACCCAACGAAAGCCTGAACAGTCTCTATACTCCCAAGTTACCGCCAACCGTCCGTTCTGGCTGAGCCTCAGAGTCTCCGATTTCTCGAATTCGGCCTCCTCTCAAAAATCTTGCCGGCAATACAAGCATCTTGTATAGGCATCGCCGACGAGAGAAAAGATGGATACTCTCCTGTATGTTGCTATCCTTTCTCATCTCTTCCCTTCACTCGTCCCTCCCTGTGTCTAGATAATTTCCTTATCTTTCAACTTCAAGTCGGTGTCATCTTCATTCCTAGAATCACTGAACCCTGTGATTTGGAGCGTCGCTTTATGTCGATCTCCGTCCTTCTTCGAACCTTAGATATTTTTTGCTTTATTCGTCATAGCGATGAAGCTGATGTTGACAGAACCGCCGAGATCGCGGCCAATGCCCCTCGGTACCGTCGCAAGAGCTCTACATTTATTGATGCCATTCATGACATTCCTCATGGTCAAGACTTGGCCCCGGCTCAGCTCTACAGTACCATGTCTGGCCGATTGTTTCACTCTGGCCGCATCGCAATTGTCATGGTTGGACCACCTGCACGTGGGAAAACGTAGGTTTAATGATCCTGGGACTGGTCTAAGTTAACAACCTTCCAGACATATATGTGTTTCCATGGCACGTTATTTAGGGTGGCTTGGTGTGAAGTCTCGTATCTTTCACCTCGGCGACTACCGTCGAGCAACTGTTGGCCCCGATGGATCTATTCCCGATGATTATTTCTTCCCGAACGCATCGCCTGCATCTGTCATTCTGCGCCAGAAAATCCTGAAGAAATGCCGTGAAGACATATACTCATGGCTGAATCACGACAACGGCCAAGTCGCCATTTACGATGCAGTGAACCCTACTGCTAACGGACGGCGTTCGCTGGCCAAGGAATTTGCGAAGCACGATGTTCAAGTAAGTCACCACCCATCTTGTCGAGTCTCAGCAATCGCTGACGCAGCAGACTCTTTTCATCGAGTCATTTGTTGATGATGAGCGCATCCTTCGTGAGAACGCAAGAAATGTCAAGATCTCGTCCCCAGACGTGAGTACCATCTCCCTGAACCAATTATCACTGATGCTGAATGTTGACTGCAGTTCGCTGGTATGGAACCTGATGAAGCCGCTAAGCTATACCTCCAGAGAATTGAGATGAAGATTCCCGTATTTGAAACCATGAACGAGAAGGAGCTGAACTACATCAAGATGATCAACGCCGGAGAAAAGTTCTTCTACAACAACGTCAGCTTCAATTATCTTGCTCACCGGATCGTCTTTTACCTCACCAACCTGCATATCAAATCACGGAAAACCTTCTTCGCCCGGGCTGGTACCACAGCGGAAGAAGACTCGTACAAGGCCGATGCTCCTCTGTCCCAAGAGGGGAGAGATTATGCTCAAAAAATGTCCGAGGCTCTTTTGAAGCATCGAGAGCAGGAACGCCTGACAAACATCGAGGAAGGAGGTCCAGATGTGCCTCTACCGCCACTCACCGTTTGGACATCGACTCGTATGCGTACGGTGCAAACTTCTGACGTCCTGAAGGAGAAAGGCTACAAGGTCCGTCAGCGAACACAACTCAGTCAAATCAACCCAGGCGTGTGCGAGAAAATGTCAGAGCGTATGATTCGCCAGATCTACCCCGATGAGGTCGAAAAGCACGAATTGGACCCTTACCACCACCGGTATCCGCGTGCAGAGGTATGCTTCAACTACGGGTTGGTGGAGTCGGTCATCTTCTCAATGCTAATTATCAATAGTCATACCACGATCTTGCTGTTCGCCTGGAGCCCATCATTCTCGAACTCGAGCGAGAACAGCACGACCTTCTCATTATTGCCCACGAATCTGTGCTTCGAGTTCTCTACGCTTATTTAATGCACTGCTCTACCACTGACATCCCAGTCATCAATTTTCCACGCGACGAGATTATCGAGATCATCCCAGCAGCATATCAGAATGAGGCTAAACGTATACATATTCCTGGCCTGGATCCCCAGATCGTACCTGGGTCACCTCAAGATATCAAAATTCCTGTTCCTAGCAGTGGAGTTGTGAGCGCACAACTGTCCCCTATCCCGAGTGGCATTGGGACTCCTGCTGAGCATGTCGAACGACCTCCTGAGAAGGTTATCAACACTGCCAAGGATATGGTTGCTGACAAAGTCAACGATGAAGACTAGTCATGTAAATCTTGCTGCCTGGACGAGTTCACATGCTTGGCTAAGAGATGTCTTGTCAGCAAGTAACATTACCACGCTACCATCAGTGTGGCGCCTCAGGGGTTAACATGCTGATTATGATGTGTTTCACGATCAGGCACTTGGTTTTGACAAGTTATGTTTATGATAGGCATGTTTGCTTGCTTCTTTCAACATGCATCTCGGTTTACCAGCTCAAGTCGATGAAAGAGACCCTAACTTCGCAATTCCTTCATTTCTCGGCTCAAAGGGAGGCTAAGAAATCCGTGTAACATTGATCGGCACCATGAGTTCTTGCTTCATCGCGGCGATGGGTTGTTGCTGTAGAACACTATGTAACTAGTCATACGTAACATGAGACGAGCTTATCATAAGAGACGGATATATATCCTAGCATATAGGGTAGCCTCAATTACACCAATGTGACATGACAAGTTCCGGGACTTTATTTGTCAGATCGAACATGTTCTCGTCGGAATTTTGCCTCATTACCTAAACACATCGACAGGATGCCAGCTTGTACCAGCCAAAGTTTGTCCTGATACCCGCACAGCCATGGGTTTGGGGCCAAATGAACCAATTTAAGTAAAAGTGCTGACTCTATTGCTTGCAACGGTTGCATTGTGTTAACATCTCGGACACTCCTGAATAGCTAAAAGCTAATAGAGGTCTTCGTACTCCAGCTGAACATGACAGAAATGCTGCGTCAACTTAGGCGTGGTTCGATATCCCAGGCTTGATACTTCATTCAAACATGTTGCGTTGGCAGGACTCACCTCAGAGCAGTCTAGGTTAGGGCACATGTTCATGCTATGTTACATACATACACATTCAAGTCAAATAAGGATAAAATCTCCAGGATTACGGCCGTGCAAATACAACGCTGTGACCTCCCGATGACTTGTACCTGGAGAATAGCCAGGGTTTGGATCAAGAAGATGCACGTCGCTGGATAGGGAAGCGTGTGCACAGGGGTTGGGGGGGGTCGTGAGCTGTTACCGTAGGACTGATGAGATGAGTGTGCCCTTTGGCTGGCTGAGTTTTATTTCTTGGGGGGTACATATGCTTACGGACGGCCATGTGATGCGTATTGCTTCATTACTGACAATCAATCAATAGAGCATGTATTACAGCAGCGGATATGCACATTCATCTCCAACCAGAGTCATCATATCCACATCATTCGTCTAGTATATGTAGAAGAAAGAAGCCCTGGCAGATATGGGAATGTAAGAGAGATTACTCTGTTACATTTGTCAGATCATGGGTACATACTCTGCACAAGGAAAACTTTGGAACCGAGGAACCTGGGTAAAGCCCCGGGTTGCAGTCATATATGACAAGCAGCATCACTACCTGCATACGAACATATACTAGGACCATACTGCACACAATATCAACCCTGCATTGCCGAACGAGGGAAGCCTCTGGCAGTGAAATAAAATAACGCTTGCCAACTCCAGCCATGCTTTGCAATTTGCCGTGGTGGCGATATAACGGTAAAGCGTGTATGTGAGTGAGACCGGCGATAAACATCCAATAGGGTTACGAGAGAGTTCATACATGGCGAAATATATCTGAGATCGAGTATTAGGGCTGCTTTGTAGGTAGCAATTCGACGGTAGAAACCATAGGCTGACGTAGGAGAAGCATATGCCAGCACGACAAGGACTCAACAATGCTTTGAACGGGGCAGCATGAAGTCATTTCTCCAGGAGTTCTGGAGGAGGCCTTGATCTCTTCAGATACTGTCATAGACTAACAGAGTCCCTAAAGAGTCTGTACAGCATGCCATCCTCTAGTACATTGATATGCTCACTGGCTCGGCCATGGGGTAGCTCTCCGCTCAGCAGTTCAAACTTCCAAAATGTTTCACTTCCTGCAAGGGGAAAGCTAGCTTGGTGATATCCTCTGATGGAAGTCAGACTACAGTCCTCAATTTGTTATTGTGGTGACCATGTAACGCAGCCTTATCATGCTGTTCATATACCCAAGTCTCGAGGTCCATGTAAAATTGCATGGTCCCAGCCCTGAGGAATAGATTATAGTCTCGAGGTTTGCTTTCGAGCTTTGATAGCGCCTCGGTTTCTAGACAGTATGTTTTGTACCATGCCGAGAATGCTTTGTGTGAAACAATGATACCATTTTGGCCATATGTCTACTACCATACATTGGCAAGAAGGCCGATGAGAACCAGAAATAGACCGAGAATGCAACTAACATCAAGCGGCTTTTTGGACAACAATGTAGACTGGACTTGTAATGGTGCTATAGCTTCGACGTGCCGGTGCAGCACGTACCACAAAGACGAAACGGCGACTGCCAGTAAGGCGGAACAGCAGTTCAAGTGAATGAAATAGGCAATTACCATCTCACTTGCAAGGTTTACATGAGGGCAGGGTGTCACGGATCTCTACTTGGTTTGTGACATGGATCGCCAAAGCCGCCGGTGAACCCTTGCTGAGTTGTGCGAGGGGGCGTTGGGGGAACTTGGTATAACAACTGGCTCGAGTGACTGAACACGTAGTATACTGAAATATATCGACTAACATTAACAAGCTCGTGAACCACGCAGCTAATACCGTATCATTATCGACGAGTCTGCTAAAAGGGGGTTCGGACTTCAGTTATTAAGTTTTAGAAACTCGGCAATGCTAGTCCCATTCACAAGTCAAGCAAAACGTCCAGGGAAAAAAAGGGAAGAGTTCGATTATGAGCGCTAACAGTGAGGCTGAAAACTGGGCTGATATATCAACACCCCATACAAGCCGTGTACATACAAACGTTCGATATCATCCTGACAGCTGGCATGGCTCCCGAACATCCAACGATGATGCCCATATTTGAGTGCGTTGTGTGCTGCTAGAAAAATAAACATATGCAAAGATAGCCCTAGCTGTCGTTGTCTCAAATACCTACATTTTGACCCTCAACCTTCATGTAAATTTGGGACACTGCTGGTCATAGTTAGCTGAACACTGACCGCAGTTCCAGCTGATAATTCACCAGCAATGGCTTGGTTTCAGTATTGAACTTTGTACTTTGTCGTCACGGTCCGTAACCGTCTCATCGTTGATTTTGCCAATCGGCCTCGATCTACGATGTTGAAATTGACGGAACCATCTTAGTCGTCCTAACACAACCTGTCCAATGTTTAGCTCCACTCGCCCACATGTCAGGTGACATAGAATTGGAGATATCACGACTTCGAGACCCAATGTTTGGAACCAAAAGGCGCCTCCAAAGTCATGCTGACATGTTTAGTGGCGTTGCCTTCTCTTTGGGTTGTGAAACCGTACATATATGAAGACATTGGAGATTGAAAACCCCTCATCCATGCCATTGATTCGTTTCCCGGCGTCACCGCGGTCGGCCCAATTTGGCGATGCGTTTTATTCCCCTATGATGTTACATGGAGAGTCCTTACTTGACAAGGTGAATCATGGCGGGCCTTTAAGAATATTTGCCGAGTTCCAGTATATCAATTGAGCCGCAAGCATGTTTACTGACCTCCATTTGGCGGCTCGGAGAAGCAGCTATACTAAGTAACGATGCTTCATTGGTTTCAGACTCCAATGGCTGGTTCCAGGTCGTCAAAACAGCTTGTGAGGACCTCAACTTTGCTCTGACAACTTTGATGATTGGCCATAGTGATCAGGGACCCCTTTTTTCCCCTTCATGTTGATCAGATGCACCTTGCACTTTTCACAAACCTAAACTTGGCCATGGCCATTAGCGTTGTATATGAGGGGTCTCATGACCGTCTGCATTCCGCAGTCCTCCACCCACCTAGCTGATTGCCCGCCACCTAGAAAACTCCCCTCCTACGGTGCTCGCATACCTCGCCAGGTTCCGCGACTGCCAGGAGCCTCTGAGTGGCCCAGAGCCGCCATCGGTTCTGTGGTCAGCGTGCTCTAAGTGGAGACGTGCCCAGGGGCTTTGATGGATGACTAGGGCGTTTGTTAGTGTTCGAGTCCTTTGGAGGCTATTTGATGAGCGTCATCAAGATCACGGTCTCGTGGTGAGGTGCTAGCCATCCATGTGCCGTGGCCGCATCGGCTTTTGGCGTGACCTCGCCTGTCATTCCAAAACGGTATATCCACCCGTCCGTCCGTCCGTCTGTGCAAGATCTATCTTCCGTTTCGACACCGAATGGCTTGGTTGTTGTATTTAAACTGAACCCACGGGCATAAAGCACTTCGGCACTGTATCCGTACGGTTGGCCTTTGCAGTATGACGTCCTCAGCATGACGCCTGGCCCATTGATTGGTCTGAGGCAGATCACCGTTGGGGTTGACACTTAAGTAACCCTGTATCCACATTGACCACCATTTAACCAAGCCTCGACACCACCAATCGCCGCCCAGCCATCCTACCATCCAACCACTGGCGCTGACGACTTTCATAGCTCATGAGAGACGGGAATTGTCTGTTGCGGTTGCACTGGGATGAACAGATCCAAAGGCACGCTGATATCCATGCTGTGCGTCCATTCGAGGGTATGCCCCCAAGCTATCCAAGTCAGGCCTCAGCTTCTTCGAAAAGCCAATATCCATTAGGATTAGGGTGGCTCCTGTGGACGAACCGTTAGGGCACAACAACAGCAACCTTTAACCACTGCTTCATTGGATATCTATCGAGGTTCCAAAGTTTCAGACGTCAGGGATCCACCCAGCCTCACCGTGCCACGGCCCCGCAGGGTGCATGTGCTCAGTGTAAGAAAGCGTCCATCGTCATCTCGACTTTCTACATCAGGTGGGAACGAACCAATGCCAATGCCAGGGGAGTTGCAGGGGCTGTTAGCTGTCTCTCTGCTCTGTCCGACAACCCCCTTGTCGCTAACGTTGCTTTTTGATCGATAGATTGAACACTGGTAGCATTGGGGCATCTAAAGATCTAGCGACGATAATCCCTGGATAATTGTTGCCAGGTACGAAATATGGAAACGTAGTTGTACTTGCGCTGCTGGCTCAACAAACAGACATATCTCAACACGTTTGCTAGGCTGTCTTGTTAGCTTCGTCGTGCATGGGTAAAAGATCTCGAGTCAAGGAGGTTTGAGATGAGGCGGGACGGAAGAGGCAATTTGCTGTACATAGAATGAGGTGAGGTGACATGACATCTGCTGGTTGTTGGCGAATTGAACTTCAGTTGGGCCAGACCACTTTGGAAATCATGTGAACTAAAATGCTCGCTGGGCTATCGGTTCTACTTGAGGCCGGGTGGATATCATATCCAAGGACGTTCGAATGCCTATTTTATGTCAATCCGAGTTTGACTTCTCAATTTCACACGGGGTTCCGTGAGTATTTCTACTCCTATTGTTAGGTTGTAGTATATCAATCACTGCATCATCTGTTGAAGACAGCACCACCATGTATCTTCAGGACATCAGGTCCCAGCTAATGATCAATGCTTTATTACATTGCCGAGCCCACCAGGGGAACTGCTAATCTTCCTGTCCGTAGATGTGCAGTACATGTTATTATTTCTGTTTGCTTGTATTCGTTTATTATCGTTCAATTCCTGGCCGCTGTCGCTGGGTTGTGATGCACATAGCTAGGTTAAGATTCGACATACTTCAATTCAGATTAAGGAGATTTTTCTTCTTTCTTGAGGTATACTGGGTCTTATATGATGGCTACCAATAGAATACTATGGTTCGTGATATTCTCAAAATGATTTCAGCTTGCCCTGTTCTTTGTGAGGAATGCACATATCCCTTTGGCACGAAAAGAAAACCCATTATTTTGTTCAGTACCATACTCCAAGGTCAAGGCATATGACAAATGTATAGAGAATCGGCTGCATCTGGTTGTCAGAATAGAAAGGCACGAAAAATATATATACAACGACATTTACTGAATATCATGGCCCCAACCTGAAGGTGTTCTGCGTGCACCTTAGGTACTGTTGGAGCATACCTACTCTGTACATCAGCGCCATTGAATCCATGTCTGATTTGGTACAGACTACTGCGTAGGTACCTTACCCTGCGGCACCACATCGACCTTACCCAACTCTACAGTCTGGTGCTCAGTGAGCTAGAGCCAGGTCCATTGATGCAAGACAAGGGAGACTCTCGCCTGCCGGACTTTAGCGCCTGGGTACCTGGCCTTCCTCCCAATTATGCCTCCAGACCAGTCTCAAGATGGGCACATGAGCAAGCCCAACCCTGCGGGTCTTCCGTGAATGGGCGTCAAGTTGCTCACAAGACATGCATGCTTTTTTCTTCGTGCCAATTGAAACCGGCTCGATGCCTAGCAGGTGGTATTGGTTCCCAAATAACATCAAATTCGTAATCCAGGATGGCTATCTTAATTCAGCACAACTGTACTTGCCCAATCCTTTGTGCTGCTGGAGCCATTCGCTGGTGACTACTTGACCAAAAAGTCAATACTATTAGTAGCTTCCCATGATGAAAGCTCACCAGGCCTAGGCCTACTCAACTAGCCTGCAGTTGCAGATACCAACTGGTGATACTCCCCAATCCCCGCCATTTCGCTCCCAACCTAAGGTACCTACATGCAATCCCACATAACATCCGTATTCCTCACGACTCAAAGCCCCATGTCCTGAATAGCTTGCATCTTTCGCTTCTCGTGTCTGGAAACTGCAGTGTATCAAGAGACATCCATGTCTGCCTGGCAATGAGACGAATGGCAGAACCTATATTGTTGTCACTCTCTACTCCAGCTTTGTTGGTTAACCCCTCACCACACAAACAGTGTTCCCCCTCTTTCCCAAACTACTTCATCACACGTCTTACTCAACACAAACAACCATCTTAGGCTAACGATAGACCTTAATCTTTAACTCTGGAGGTTCTTGTTGACCTTTGCCTCTACCCTTACCCATGCCCATGCCGCCACTCTGTATCGATTAAGCAGAAAACGCCCCGCAAGTCCCAGCGAGTTACTCAAGCACCACCTCGAGCTGCAGCAGTACAAGTGCCTAAGTCGAAGAGAGGTACCATCCGAGACACTGATTTTTGGGTGTCAGCTTAGGTTCCTACCCGTCGTTCGCCTAGGTTGGGTCCACCCAAGCTCTCCCAGTCAGGTTCCGCAACATTAGACTAGGTCCTCACGCCCAAGCCCCATTCAGAACAGCTCCTCAGCCCAGCAGAGCTCAGCACCATCGCAGCAAAGCTCAGTCCAGCCCAGCTCAGCTCATTTCACTGGACGTCAAGCATTCCTCCTCTGCCATCATATTCCATTACTCTCAATTATTGCCCTTGGCATGCTTTGGGGGCTTTCAGACTTCATATTGGCTTGACGATTTCCGTTCTGGGCCACATCGCAAGCCGCATCCGCGTTACGTCTGTCCGCTCGAGCCGCTTCTCAACCTAACTCTTCGCTCCCGCCGCTGCCTTCTGTTGCTGCAGTGCACTCATCCGTTCGTCGACGCTTTCTGCAAACCTCCGTCAAACTCGAAAATCCAGAAACAACAGCCTCATCGGGTCTACACTGCCCGATAACATCGTTCGCCGCATTTCAAGTTGACTTGCTTCTTGCCTGGCCCTGCCACAGTACCTAGCCGCTGCACCACCACATACGCCGCCAAAAGCACAGTACTGCACCGCACCGGATTGCACTCACATGAACACAAGCAACCACCCTGCCTCGTGTCAAGTCAATCTGATTACGTCTTTCCCTTCTCCAACAAACATCAGAGGCCCTTGTCACTTTGTTCCTTATTAGTCGAAAATCTGACGCATCTCACGATCGGTCAGTGCTAGCAGCCGTAACTAGATCTCGAGGTCACCAGCTCCACGAGCCCCAACTGCGCATCATCGTCATCACTGCCCGTGTCGACTGCATTACGGACTACAGTAAGTACATTTCTTTCACGTGAACTACATCACTGGCCCTTCTATTCCTCATGCACCTATTCACTTTCCTTTTGCTGTCTTATGCTTCCTCAACATTCGGTTTGCAACAGCTTTTCGTCGTATTATCCTTGACCTCTGGCTGCATTCTGTCAACGGGCTGTCACGAGTGTTCCATCTAGCCAGCACCCCGCCCCGACCCGCCTTGTGCCAGCCTCCATGCCCGCACTCCCCAAGCACCAAGTACACGCCTGGCTATCCATCACTTTGTGCTCAGCGCTTTTTCAAGGTCGCCAAAGCAAAGTGCTTGACTTTCAAACTTGCCAGCGTGAATTGCGGGCTTCATTCAATCAAGGTCAATGTGACTGCAGAAGCTACTTCACCACTTGACCCTGGCATAAGCCTCAGCAGCCAGTGCAGAAACAGGTGACAACAGAGAAGAGGGAAAAAAAAAAAAAAAAAAATTCAATCCAAAACCTACCCAAACAAATCCATGCCACTGAATGCATGCGTAGGTAGCATAGCGCATCCTGCCGCACGCATGCACGCATATTCCTCATCTCAACCTCTTCGCTCTTCTTCCCACTCTGCCTTGCTTTAAAACTTATCAATTTGGGCTTGTACCCACGCGCTCAGTCAGCGAAAAGTTGTCTTTGGGATTGGAAAAGAGAGACCTGACCCAACACGGCCTGTCCGTCCCTCACCTGCGTCGCCACCTAAGGCTCTACCTCTCCATTAGTACTCGATCTATGTTTAGGCCCTGTCCCCCGGCGTCCTTTTTCCCTCGTTACCAACAGCTTTTTATACCCCGTCTCTTGCCCACTTTCTCGCGCCCACCGTTCCCTTTCCTCCCCTCCCT
>JAADJF010000508.1:0-18822 GCA_012932015.1 Fusarium acutatum
GGGTCCAAGAACCGTAGTTTGGCCTCGGGAGTCGTTGCCTGCTAGACAATGCTCTGTATTGTAGAGAAATAGCTTAATGTAGCCTACCAGTAGGCAAAAAGCAAAGGCCGTGGTGTGACTCTCAGGCTGGTTTCATCCTTCACATACTTGCTTTCACCGTCCAGAGGGTTTCAGGGTCTAGCCAATGAGATGTCACACGACAACTGCTTGTTCATGGGTTATAGGCAGGATTGGGAAGGATTGTGCTTAGCACGAGGGGGCTAAAAACGCCTCTTATCGGATATCAGGGCCGCAAAATGAATCACGCGTCTGTCGCTTGTCTTTCACGGTTCTGACCATCAAAGTGGACTTGATATCGAATAAACTACACGATCGTCGGTTGCTCCCGAGCCTTGGAATGCTGAACCCGAATATTCGGTAAATCTGGAGAAGATGCCCTGAAGCCCCAGAAGAATTGAGTGAATTAGGTCTCGGTAACGTGCTTCAATGGGGCCGAACATGCCCTCACTTGGCAGACCCATCGATCAGCACGCCGAGAAGCGAGGTGATTTTCGGTTATCGGCATATAGGCCAAGAATGAAGCAAGCTTAAAGTGTATCATCAGACTAGCGGCAGATGCATTGTCAGTCGCCGGTTAATTGAGAGAGCATGATATTGTTTGTCGGCTGAGGTCTGTCTGCATTGTTGCTGCAATTGGGGACTAGCTGGATCGTGCAACACGAAACTTAACCCTTGACACGGTTGGGATGGTGTACGGAGACGCGGGAGAGCTGCCGATATGGACCATGAAGGAGGGTCATATTCGGCGATTATTTGCTGATAGGATGGCCTCCATCAGCGATGCGTAAAGTATCGTATCTTAGTTGCTCGGTTAAGGAGGCACACCGTTGTAACCTTAATCTAAACTCGTGAAATGAAGGCACACCATCTTCAAGATGCAATGCGAAATAACCGGAGTGGAGGTTAGAGCCGAAGAATTTGTTGGTAAGAGATTTGAAGAATCCGAGTTTACAATGAAACAGGCTAAAATGGAGAAGGCGAGCTGAAAAGATCTCAAGGTCACACTCCAACATTGTAGGGAAGACCCGACCCTCAGGTAAGGTTCTTTCCTGTGGTCCCATCAATGAAGGATTGAATGATCCCCTCCTTCCTGTCGTCCCCGCGTTCTTGCCACGAGGTTAATAAGTGGCACCTACGTTAGCTTGCGTGCCTCGAACCTTCTCTGTTGGACCAATTAACGTTAATTACCTAGTCGGTTCAACGGCTGTGGCTGGCCACTTTCATATTAGCTTCACAGGGCTACTTACAATTGAATCGGCCTGCTAGTGAGAGTGGCAACGCTATCCTCATTTTCATTCCCATTTCTATTGAGCCGTACATATGGATTTAGCCTGCACCTGTCACTCCCCGGATATTGAGAGATTGCTTTCGACTCCGTATCTCGGTTCGAGGTTCTAGATTCTCCAAGTCACCTTAATTTTGCCGTCCCTTGTGATGCAGCTTGATCCTCTAGACTCGGGAACGGAACAGTCTTGAACCCCATTTCTGAATGCAATTGTCATTTGCTAATACGTGACTCTTTTGATGATATACACCACAAATGACCAGATGAGCTAGAACTACAGGGTTTCCCGCGAGGCCTCCCTTACCGACGTGGTTGATTGACAGACCATTTCCATTACCCGCACATGTAAGGACCTAAGCAGCTTCCCCCATACACATCTTCGAGTTTCTGTCGACTCGTGATCAATACTTTCCCTTGCCCTAGCAAACGTTGTAACAAAGGGAATAAACAGCAGTCCAGTTACACGCCAAAAAACCTTCTCAATGCAAATCTTTCTCCAACAGCTGCTGATGATCAACTGTAGTAAATGTGACAAGCTCCAACCACATCAGTGTCGAAACAGATTATGTGATGACAAAACAAATCAGATCTCCTCAGCGGGAAGTGCACCGCTCATGAGGGGGATATCGACCATGCCATCGTCATCATTTTCTTCCTCCGAAAGGGTGCTACTGCCAGCTCCACGCTCCAGTTCCTCAATGCTGTCAAGAGCCCGCACGAACTTCTCGCGCTCTCCCCTGAGTGTTCCCCGCCTGGCTGCGGTGTCGGAATCCTCCTCCATGAGTCTCTCGTAAACACTCTTGGCATCGGCTCCAGCAATGCCTAACTTTCGGTCGAGATGGAAGGGCAAATTTCGCTGGATATGCGGTATCATGCCATTTGTAATGTGCAACGCTACGGCGTCCGCGAACCTCAGCGCTGCAAGGCGGTAGTAGCCTCTAACATAAGCCACCACATTGAGCTCCCGCTCGAAGGAGTCCGGCCCAAGTTTTGTCAACTCGTTTTCACGTCGCTTTTCGTCGAGGACACGCTTCTCCTCTGTAAGACTTTCCCACGGAACAGGAGCTCGACCATCCCCATACCCTGCGGCTTGCATGCGCATTTGGTGGCGATAACGCGTTAAGAGAATCTGTTCATCCTTTTGATATCTGCGAAAGGCCTCCTGATTGACAGTGAACAGGCCGTATGTTTCGAGACGGTACACAAGATCAAGTGCTCCCGCTGTTTCTCGGCGACGGTCGTTGAGATACTCTGTCAAAATTTTCCTGCACTCTCGGAAAATCAACCGCTTGTTGAGACTTGCAAAAGACTTGGCCAGTGCCTGATCAAGCATATCATCCAACAGGCTCATAACATGATCGAGAAATGCTTTCATGGGTCCTGACCATGGTTCAATGGCTTCTCGGCACATGTCATTATAAACTTCTTCCGTGATGATATCAGGTACGCCAGCTCTGGTCTTAGACTTGATCTCATCACGAACTTGTCGAAGAGTCCTGAAACCTCGCCCAACTCCACTAAAGGGCGTAAATGGGGCTGGGAAGAGTTGCCGACGGGGAGCAGGGGAGCTGGCCACGCTAGCCCTACTATCTTCAGGCTGTAGCGATCGAGAGGGAGTCCCTGCCGGGGTTTGCTCCATACGAACTCGTTTAGAAGGAGTGATAGGTGGCGCCATCGCCCGTCGTTTGCTAGGCGTGTGTGGGTTGATGGCCGGCGCCACGGACCCTGCATCTGATTCATCGTCAGAGATATCAACAACAGGAATGTCACTGCTATCTCTGAGGGTAAATTTGGGCTTCATGTCTAACAGACAGTCGCGAAAGTTATCCGGAAGCGGAACGAAATGCTTTGAGAACTCGGAAGGCTTGAGTTGTGTTCGGGTCAGTTCACCAAACTCCATAACACTGGTCTGAACCTCGAGTTCAACATTGTCGGGTAGTTCTGGTAGCCTTTCGAGTTGCTCAACGATGTCAGTGAGGCGCTGTCTCAGCTTCTGCTTGATATGGGGTAGACTGGTAAAAGAAAAAAAAAAGTTAACCTTGTTCCTGATGTCGTGTGAGATAGCAACTCTTTAGTTACCTTTTTGCAAATTCTTGCCCAAGCTTTTCCGACAGGAAAGCTTTCAGCTTTTCCACACCGCATCGCTCCGAAAAGCCATGAAATGTTGCAGGCCATCGCTCGAGAGAATGATCCACGAAAACTAGCTCTTCCCATTTCTTGAGCTCATCTAGGTCCTTGCCCTGTGGCCGGGAAGTAATGAAATATCCCAGACCAGCAATATGAGCTTGTCCCCTCATGATAGCAAGCCATTGCTCATGGTTGCCATTCTCCGGTATCAGATCAGCCTTGGTCAAAACGCCGATTGTCCTGTTAAGAGCGCCCAGTCTACGTATAAGACCAAAAGTTGAAGAATTCTCCGCATCGCTGTTCATTGGCATAGAACACATGATAATAGCAGACGGGTGCTGGATATACTCCTTGGAGAGATTCCTTACGACACTAACAAGATAATCGTCGCTTGCGTCGGCAGGGTTCTGGAAAATGCCAGGCATATCGTAGAAAGAAAGGTCGGGAAGTTCTGGGCCTTTGATCTCGAGTGCAACGATATTCGGTGAAAACTTCGCGGCAACTGCTTCAGCGGCTCTGTCGATGGGGATGTTGACAGCCAGGGCACCTGAGCCAGGGATAAATAGCTCGTGACTCTTGTCGTCATTGAGAATAGCGATTTGGGCCCACCTCAAAACATCTTCAATCTCACTGTAGTCGATCATGGTCTTGAACTCATGAGTTGCACTGGATGGTAGTTTGCGCCAGGGGAAGAAAGGGTCTCTGTCAGTGACATCCCCTTCCGAAATGCGGCCACTAGGCGGGGGCTGATAGGAGTATGCTTTACGTAGCGATACACGGCAAGAGGAATCGTGACTTCGTGATACCCTGATATGGAGCGGGCATCGTGTACATGTGCCCTCACTGCGAGGTAGGTCGAGATTTGCGAGACCTGACATCAAACTAGATTTTCCTGCGGACTGATCGCCAACAAGCACAAGCTCGGGAAGCGGGACATCGTGGTCAACGCCGAGCTGCTGGAGCTCACCCAGAGTGTCGTTGCACGCCTTGAGCTTCTTTCCGATGTCCTGGAAGGAGGTTTGAAAGAAGCTCCCATCCGTGGGAACATTGGTTGGGCTCTCAGCGGCTGCGTTGGGGCGCATCCTGAGTTCCCTTAGAAGAGGTTCAGGTTCAGTGATGCGTTCACTTGGTGTTGCTTAGGAAATTTTGTCAGTGTATGCGTTTGGAAGAGAATATGATAGAGGGCACTCACGGGCATCCGATCTATGATAGAAGGCCTGATCGGGCGGAATATAGCTGGTACTGCCACCGTAACTAGAGGGAGCAGGAGGAGCAGTGCGAATGCCGAAGTTGACAGTTCCAGAATCTGGCATAGAAGTATTATCCTCTGGGTCTGGTTTGACACGAGGCCCGCGGCGTCTTGATGAGTGTGACATTCTTGTGGATGAGAGACTGTGGTTGGCGCGCGAAGACATTATTATTGCTGCAGTGGCAGCGGCAGTGGCAGCGTCCCGCAAACAAATTGAATGAGTGATGCCTTAAAGCTCATGAAATTGGCCTATTGTTTTTCTGCTTCACAGAGTAGGTTGCAAAGCTGGAGCCTGGTTGGCCCGTGGGCACGTAAAACTGGCTGGAAAGAAAAACAGGGGGTATCGAAAAGCAGTTATGAGTGAAAGAGAATTGAATAATAAAGAATTCAGCGTAATTCACTGAAAAAATAAAGTATCATTGAAGTGGATATATAGAATAGGAGATGTTGAGCTGAAGTTTCATGAGACGTAGCTCGTAGATTGGCGGTTGGCAGCCTGGGCTCCAATGCATGCTTCTTTCTAGTGGCACTACCGTTGCTCTGGGGCAACACGCTGCTCCGATAGTTCACGATAGAGCGCGAAGGTTCTGAGAGTAATTGAAAGCGCACAACATTTCCAAGTGCATCTAAAAATCTTGTACAGTTATTGAACAGAGTCTAGTGCAAGTTTCTGACATTTTTCATACCAATTAGTCTCTATTGAGAAGCTGGTGCTGCGATTATCGTCCCCTGTCTTAACAGCAGTTATTGCTGCATGGAGTGGAATGAGATGTAGCCAGGAACAGCAGATAAAAAAGGAGGCTGGGACAGGGCTGCAGGCGATAACCTAAAGATAACGCGTTAGCGCGTCAGTGTTCCTCCCCCTGAGCGGCAGTTGAATGAAGCCTTCTCCGCAACTAGACATATCTTGGTCAATGCGCTCCAATCAAACAATTTTATTGTCTTGCGGCGGTTTGCTTATTGACTTTGTCTTGATACGTAACCTGCCTTGAAACGATAGAGCCTCCCAGTGGAGGAACAGTTCCCTAGAAGCGGGTAGTGGGCCTGTCACACAACGTCCTGTCCCCACATCCAATCATCCATCTTATTCCCGTCCTCCGGAACTTCACTCCGACATGTATCCAATGCAAATGACCTCCATTGTTCAAAACTCGAACAAATGGACAATGAGGCCAATGTGCGATCGACTCGAGCCCGAGCTCGCAAGCGTGAAAAGATATCCAATGCGTCAGTTCACAGCTTCTTTCATACCTTTGTCAATTTAATTGACGCTGAGTAGCTGTATCGCCTGCCGCAACAGCAAGACTCGCTGTTCAGGGCGCCATCCTTGTGAAAGATGCATTAGACGTAAGGAAACCTGCGTCTTTGAAGAGAAAGAAAAGAAAGTCGCAATATCTGTAGAGTATGTGATTGGTCCAGGCAGATGAACCTTGCTACATAAGACTGATGGACTTAGTTACCTCGACCAATTACACGCTCGTATTGAGTTACTTGAGGCTCAATCACGCTCCGTCCAAGGTCTAGACTTGAACACTGAAACCCTCTCATCGGGTTCAGTGCAGCTCAATGCCCGATACTCATCCAGAAATCCTCCACAAAGCCCCTTGGGCGAAACTAGGACGCCGTCGGTATGTATCACATCGTGAATGTTTCCAGTTCACTAAGTCTTAAAAAGAGATCGGAGATCAGTTCCCTTACAAATACTCTTGTCACTTCCGAGCCACAGATCAAGGTCCATCGCTATGGGCACGCGGGTGAGTCTGCCGTTTCCTACCTTAATGTAATTGACTTGCTTACCGTATTAGCCTACCTTGGGCACAGCTCAACTCTCAGCTTCAGTCGCAATGTCCGCAACCTTCTTCAACAGTCATCCCCAATCGCAGATCCTGGGAGCATATCTATGGAACGACAGGACATATCTTATACACGAACACTGCCGCCGATAGCTCTCGATCTGTCAAGCATCGCTTTCCCGAAGCTCTCTTACGCTGAATACCTGACCAACACGGTGATTGTGCACATCGGTTCTCTCTACTCCATATTTGATGCAGACTTATTTCTTCAAAGACTGAGGAGATTTTACGATGACCGCGACAAAGATTTGGAGATTGATGCAAGCCTATGGCACATTCAGATGCTACTTATACTAGCATTCGGCAAGTCGATACAGTCCAGAGAACACTCTGAGATGGGCCCCTCCGGAATGAACTACTTCGCACTTGCCATTGAAGCTATGCCAGATATCAGAAGGCTCTACGAGGATCCTTTGTTGTCAATTGAGGTTCTATGTCTGGCTGCTTTGTTCATGCATGCGACCGATCTCCTACAGGAGGCCTATGTCACGGTTAGATTGTGCAGCCTCAGTGTTCCTCCAACTAACAGGTCCTTAGATTGGTCAAGCCCTGCGGATTTCTGTCACCAAAGTTCTGAACAAAAGATTTCCGGAAGCTTTGAGATCCTCAAACTTCGAGTACCAAAGACGTCTCTGGTGGACAGTCTACTGCATCGACAGGAAGTGCGCGGCAATGCTAGGCAGTCCATCTGTCATGAGAGACGACGACATCTCAATTCCGTTCCCAGAAATAAAGCCAGGAGATGAGTCGCAAAATGCATTCGCTGTCCATGCGATTCTTTCTTCTCATCTCGGCAAGATCCTTGATGGTGAGCTTTATGACCTATACTGTGTGAATGTTGGCTCATCTAGACGGTCACAGCCATCTATGGAGTACACGGTCAACAGCGGAATTTCCTTCTTGAAGTGAAGTCAATTCTTTCTCGTATTGCGGAAACCTACGTTATCCTACGCCAACATCTACCGCTAGATGTGCAGCAACCAAGCCAACCAATTTCTCGCGAGTCTGCCACACTCCATCTTCTGCTCCACCAGGTATGTTTCCCGTTAAGACTATTCGAATCCGAACTAATTAGGTTCTAGTGTGTGATTTTGACTGTCAGGCCTGTTCTTTTCTCACTTCTCAAGCCTCTTCTAACATCAAATGCTCCGATACCCTATGCTCGCCACTCTTCGTCGCCATTTGAGTCGTTGCTGAAGATGTGCATCGAGTCTGCTGTCCAAATTCTCAAGATCATGTCAATTCTGAAGCAACAGATGATGTGCGGTGAGTTGGTCAGCTCCTTCTGTAACTGTATGTTATTGACTTGAGTCCAGATATCTTTTTGCCATATGATATCGATGCACTCTTTTCAGCGGCCTTCGCCTTGATCCTAATCGATATCGTCCGACCAGCAAATGAGCTGCTTTGGGACTTGCCTCAGGTTATGAACCTACTTGGCGAGTTTGTATCACGGCGTGTAGCTCCAGCGCAAGCCTACAGGTCCGATCTCGTGCAAATTCTAGAGCTACATACTAAGTTACGAGGGAACAACAGTCGCCAGCATCAGGAAACTGAAAAAATGTTCAATGTGAGCCTTGTTCCTGGCCTGGACGAATATGCTATAACCCACCCAGGGCAGTTAGGTATATCGCCTGACCCATTGTGGTCAAACATACGAGATGGAAGTGGAGTTGGAGATCCCGCGCACCCTAACACAATCCTTTCAGTGATTGATGATCTAAATGTCGAAGGTATTGATATATCAGACACTGATATGCTTGATAATGCGTGGATGTGGGATATGGACGATATGTCGGCAAACATCTAAACTAAATGCTCAATACTATAGTAGTCATGCATTTCCTCGAGGTAACCCGGTATAACTAAATCATCAGAAATGTGTGACAGGCTGTGATAGTCCTCAGAGTTAGCTCCGACTTATACCGGAATCCTGTTCCGTAGATCAGTACGTATAGTGCGGAGTGGGATTCCGAGACTTATTCTCGAGCAATATTTAATAAAGTGAGTTCCTATGAGAGTAAGCACAAAATTTACATTCTTTTCTTACATCATGACGCTGGCTACCCGTTGTATTGCTCCGGTCCTGTCTATCCTACGGCCAGCAGCGCATATATCCCAAATCAACATACAACCAAGAACTTTCAATTACGGATATAGTCGCGCATTCTCAGCCTCGATTCGATCTTATGCAGCTATGGAGCACGTATTCTCTCGCAAGGCAGTCGCACGTCCGTATTATCTTCTCTCCGTCTTTGAATCAAATGTTGATCAGAAGTGCCAGCTATTGGGCCATACACCCAAGCTATCAAAGCCAACGGCATGGTCTTCCTGTCAGGCCAGATTCCCGCCGATTCACAGGCTAGGCTCATAGAAGGAACTATTGCTGAGAAGACGCATAAGATGTGTCAGAACGCAAAGGCTGTTCTAGAGGAAGCAGGTTCCAGTCTTGATAAGGCTGTTCGGGTAACGGTGTGTTGCACATTTGATATTTCCAAGTCTTTTGCTGATGATGTTGTAGGTTTACTTTCAGAATATGGATGATATGAAGGACATGAACGAGGTCTACGCCGAGTATTTTCCACACAAGCCTGCTAGAAGTGCATGCGAATCCCCGAAACTTCCTGCTGGCGCGAGCATGGAGATGGATATCATTGCGTTGCAATAGACTTTCCAATACCCAATAATATTGGATATTTCCAAACAGACTTATATGAATTCCTGATTGGTCCTCATCAAGTTGTCAAAATGGACATTTGCTATTGCTCTGTTTGATCATCGCCGTTCAAAGTTCCACAAACCATGTCTGATAATATATAAATACATGACTGACCTCACACAATAAAACCATCTCTTAGACAGCAGAAGTCTGTCAGCAGTATTAAAACAGCAGCTTTCATCACTTTAAGATGATATTCTGAGTAATACTCTGGATTCAGGGGCATGACCTATTACAGTGAATTTTCACTAGAATGCATTCTATCTGGTCTTTCTCTTATTATGTAGTATAGCTCTTGCATGCATAGTTACCAATATCTAAAAGTGAAATTTAAAGTAGCATTTCGCTGTGATTCTATCGCAACCAAGTCAAGAACTCTCATTGGAGTGATCAGGAGTGTCACACTCGACCTCTTTTGAGTGTCTAGCCAGATAAGCTGGGCTTTGGTTGGCTTGCGCTTCCAGATCAATCACATAAGAGGGTTCTCCAAGTAAAATAGGGTTCCTGGGTCCGTATCTGGCGTGTTTTGATGGCCACGCTTTTGGGTTTCCGCCTTTGATAGATGCAGCAAGTATGCCGCATCTCAAGAGCTTCAAATGTTGGAAACAGAAGAAGCTGGAGAGAGCTTACAAAGCGGTCTGGTCGCATTATCTTCTGAATGAACCGTGTTCTCCCCGGGACTTTCTTCCATTTGGGTAGGCAAAAAGAAGTGAGAGGAGGTTGTAGTTCCCTTCTTTGTCCCGCTCAAAAGACACTGATATCTGCATCCTGCATTAAAAGTCCACTCCATCGAGGAAAGAGAAGGGGAAAGCAGGGCCATGCCAAAGACAGTGGCAAATCGTTCGATCATAGCAACTTATCGCCGAAGACTCGAGCTTCTGTTAGGATCATGAGGAAACAGTATTGGCAAGGTAAGGTATGAAGTGCTAATAAGCTCGGCCAGGTTCTTCGATTGCATCTACTATTAGTAATTAACATCGATTCACGCTAGGGCCACTATGTCAGATCTGCCACAAGTCACACGCAACAAGCCAAGACAAATTGTAATTCCTTTCCAACTGCCAATCTTATTTGAGGTATGTCACCATCCATCTTGAAGGATTCGCTTAGCGGCGTGGCGAACGAGATGAGTAGGGCCTCAGACCTTGTAATAAGTTGCAACAGAGTGTTGTTAGTGCTGACCGGAGGCCAGGATGTTTCGTCTTTCAATCAGGTCTTGTGTCTGCAGATCATTCCATGATCCAGTATTTAATGGCTGAGCCTCCGCCTTGAATTACTTGTCATAAGGCTGAAGATAATTACCAACCCAACAACAATATTGGTGATGGCTTCAAACACGCCCAAGACGTCATCTTCTGGCGTCTCACCTGGGAACCTTCATCGGCCTGCTAACCCCGCAACTACCGGGCGGCAAGTAGGCCACGCAACAATTCCCCACGACCGACCCGTGGCCCTCATGACTTCAGGCGCTCCTCTGCTAAATCCACGTAGTTGCGTTACTTGTCGGAGGCGCAGAGTCCGATGTGACAAGACGATGCCCTGCAGCAACTGTCGGCGGGCTCAATGCGATTGCATCTACCCTGCACCGGGCCGCGCACCACGTCAGACGCTACTTACACCTACAGGTCCTGCCGCTGGGCATAGTGAGCGTGAGATCGATCTCTTGGATCGATTACGGAAGCTCGAGGGGCTTGTTCACGAGATGAGTGGTCAAGGTACAGCTAATGAGAATGACATGGAAGCGAGCAATGGAGAATCACCACTAGCTGCGGAAAAGAGCAAGAGTGCAAAAGACGTGGTTCAAGCAGCAACTGAGAAAGTCAAGAGAGAGTCTGAGAGTACCGATTTCTCAAAGGTCAACAAACAGCTTGGCCGTTTAGTACTCCACGATGGAGACTCCACGCCGCGATACGTCAATAGTGGCTTCTTCGTGAAGCTCAACGATGAGGTACGATCTCCTTGACAATCTTGAGCATCATCTGACATGGACAGCTCGCTGAGATACGCAACGAGATGGAGACTATGAACGAAGAAGAAGCCGAGTTTGAAGAGGATACGACTCCTGAGCAGTCCCCTCCACAGAACTTGGGTATTGAGCATGATCACCACAGCTTCCTTTTTGGCTACAGCTCTGCCGATGTTGATCTTACAGGCCTTCATCCGTTGCCCGCGCAAGGCTCTTTCCTTTGGCAGATCTATCTCGAGAATATTGAACCTCTTGTCAAGGTGTTGCACATCCCCACCATGAGCAGACTCATAACTCAAGTGAGGCGCGGAGAGCATGATCTGCGTCCTGGAGATGAAGCGCTTGTGTTTGCCATTTATTATTCGGCTGTGACTTCGATGGAGGCACAAGAGGTGAGCCCTCACTTACATAAGATATGGACGCCGTCTCACACATCCTAGGTCGAAGCAAATCTCGGCGCGTCTCAATCTCACTTCATTTCTCAATTTCGATTCGCCCTTGAACAAGCTCTAGCCAAGTCTAATCTTCTCAACACCACCAACATGGCTATGCTGCAAGCATTTGTTATCTATCTCACGGTAGTCAAATGTCACGATGATAGCAAATTCGCTTGGACGCTTACCAGTCTCTGTGTCCGAATGGCTCAAGCCCTTGGTCTCTACCGCGATGGTCAGCAGCTTGGCCTCTCGCCGTTTGAGGTTGAGATGCGCCGTCGTCTTTGGTGGGCCATTGTGTCTCTTGACGTCCGTTCTGCTGAGGAAATGGGGTCTGATCTGATCATAGGCGACAAGACCTTTGACACTCAACTCCCATCAAACATAAACGACGCCGATATTGATCCATCGTTTACCGAGACACCAACTCCTCGTCAAGGCCGTACCGACTCCGCCATTTGCCTCTCGCGTTATGAGATCACCGCCCTATCTCGTGGCTTATTCGCGGCCATAGCGCAAATGCGTCCTGTTGATCCCAAAGAGGTCGAAAAAAGCCTCGAAGAGCGCGAGCGCATGCTTGCTGAAGTCTACGAGCGCATGGAGGATAAGTTCCTGAAACATCTTATGAGGGAAGATGATCCTATTTTCTGGGTTGCTTCTCTCATTTCTAGAATCATGATGGCAAAGGTTGGCCTCATCATATATCAGCCCGTGCTCTTCCCCGGGACGGGCCCGCAGGTATCATACGAGATCCGAAGCCGGTTGTGGCAGTCTTGTATTGAGATCGTTGAGTACAGCCACATCCTCAATATTGACCCCAGCTGCAGGCAATGGCGTTGGCTGTTCAAGTCCCACCGTCAATGGCACGCAATCGCATGCATGCTGCTGGAACTCTCGAAACGGCCTTGGGGTGTCACCTCGGAGCGAGCCTGGGAAGCTGCCCAAATTCTCGACTATGATCACCCAATCGATGGCAGCAACAACACAAATCATACGGCTGCATGGATGCCCATTAAAAGGCTACTCACAAAGGCTAAACGACATCGTGAATCGGAGCTTGTTCGGTTACGCGCTGATCCCGAGGCAGCGAGACGTCTCGATCGTGAGGAGAGAATCAAACCTGTACTGGAACGTATTGGTCCTGCGCCCGGAATGGAGACTAGGATGTCAGAACTCCGAGTCCGATGGCGAAAGATATTTCGGCCGGGAGACTTCTCTGATGATACCGAGTACCAGAGCATTTTACCCAGCGCAGATCCACCTGCATCCCTTTCACAAACCCAGCAACAGGCCCAACAGCCACTCGACCAAATGAGTGTTTTTGACCCCAATACGTGGCAAAATCTTCACTCTGGTAATCCAAACATTGCTATATACTACGAAGGGGTTGATTCTGGAGCGCAGAACATGGGTGTTCTTTTCCCAGGAGATAGTAGCCTTGGAAGTCTTTCAAGCATTGCATCGCCCGCCATATCAGGGACTGCATCTACACATAGGAACGACAACGATCCTCAAACACATGGAGGTGCTCGCCTTTCACCATGGCCAGGTTCAGATATGTTTCAGCACACGCATGATCCAGGAGCTCTCGGTGATATCGATGAGCTTTTCCAAAACAGAGTCGGGCCCAATCCTGGTCTCGACCTAAACATGGATCCTGGCGAAGTTGATGATATTGATTGGCGGACCTGGGATGAGACTTTAAGAACTTTGAGTAGGCCTGCGATGGATCAAATGGGTGCGGGTGCCGGCAGTTGGGGTGGCATGTGAGCGTAGTGAGCTGGTAACGTTGCTCAAAACTTATCAAACTCTTTGATCCTATGTGGTATACACTGTCAGGCTTCCACGATGACTTTGTTATGAGCCATGCTTCCTTTCACAACTAGCTATTCGAGATAAATTTTTGATTGCAGAGCTGCATCTATAGCACTTTGCCACTTTTGGCTTGCAATGAATCGTGGCTCCTCATACATCTGTCTTTGTTGTAAAAGAAACTTCCAAGTCATGCGGTTTGTATGAAATATTAACTCTGGTTTCTTTTGATAATTTCATGCTGAGACTATGCTAGAATTATTATTATGAAAAATGTTTCATGCACGAGGCTAGCAACCATTTTTTTTTATTTTGTATAATCTTGTGATGAGACTTTATTTATTTTCCTTCAAGTCTTTGAAAATCTAAGAGCTATACAAACCCACGGAGCCTATTTGCACATTTTGAAATCATTAACATTATGTGTTCTTCATCGGGTGTTGCAACTTCGATCAAACTTCAATGACGATGCACTATAAGTTACATTACTTCTGTGACTGAGCGCACCTGTGGTCCTTGAGGAACTTTCAGTCCATAATTTCATGTTCACTTTGAACTTAACTGCGTGCATTTCACAGGACTAGCTTTAATAAATAGGCAAGAAACTTTTCTGGAAGCTTCAATAAACAGCAATATTGTGGCTTATGAGAAAGAACCTTTGTGTGGGAAATTTTCAGAGCTACATGAACGAAGGGCCACTGCATCCCACCTTCGACCTTTATACACTTCTAACTCTTTATTCTTCAAGAACATTTCTCTCCTTCTAGTCCAAGAGGAAACCACATCTTTGATCTCATCATGAGCTTCATCAAAATGAAGGGCTCCAAGCTATGCTTGAAGAGCTATGATAACAACGGTGTTGTCAATGATGTCTTCTTCGTACAAAAGGATGTGCCATGTCCAAACCTGCTGGGAAAGCTGTAAGATCTTGGGGCCGTTGAGGCGATAACTCACGACATGGTCGAGGTGCAAATCTCCAGGTACTTCTTGTACATCTTCTTGTTCGTTCTTCTCAACTACTTCAGTTATCAGAAAGCAGCTCAACCCGAAGTCGAACGGTGATGCCAAGAACCAGAGGTCTGGCGATTCTACCGCCAAGTTCAAGCCGCTGGCATGGATTCAGTGCAGTGAATGGCGCCGGACTCGTGCCGTCATCCTTTCGAGCTGGATGTTGCTTCTTCAGTTCGGCTTCGCCCGAGATGCCTGCACACTAGCAAGTGTTCTGACTTATCAAGCATATTTGGCGGATTTGGAGTGGAAAGAACCCTACGTTTTGAGCTTAATCATTGCCGCCATCCGCATTCTACTTTTCACACTCGGTACTTTTGGCAGCCTATGCCCAATGTACCATGCCGTGAAGGCGCAAATGCAATACATACGTGCTCTCATAAACCTTGAACTTCCACCCGAGCAGAAAACCAAGGATGAGAATTCGGTGCCTCAAGAACTTCCAGCCTCTGCTCCTCCAAGCTCTGTCCTTCGCCAGACCTCCCCTTACCTGGAGACAACCCGGGAGAGTCCTTATGAACGTGAGAAGCGTGCCATGGAGACTGCTCCTGAAAGGCGTACCCCAACTCCTGCCTTGCTTCTCCTCCCTCCCAAAAGCGACCACACCCACTCAATGACAACTGCTCAACAGTCCACCTCTGAACCTGGTCAGCGGGGTCCTCAAACAACAGCTCCTCACCTTTCACGCAGTCCCCCGGTAGGAAACGCGCCGCCGTCCTATACAGATTCCACCACGAACGGCACAAACGACGTGAGCCGCCAAGCAGCTTCTGATGCTTTAATTAGGCGGCTAAATGCTCCCGCTGAGGCTCGTCAACGCCAACGAGCCTTCAACAGCAGGTCTGCTTCCAGCTCCACGGGAAGGGTGCCAGTAGGGCAAGCATTGGAGGAAAATGCGACAAAGTCCTCAGATTTTCTTGCTCAACCTGACGACCGGGAATACGTCCACCACGAAAAAGGAAAGTGAAGTTCCTAGAAGGAAAGCATAGGAGTGGTTCGAGGATTATTTTTGTTTCCTATGCCTAGGTAGATCGACAGATATGAGAAAGCAGAAAAATTCAATGTCCTAATCCATAATCTATGTTATACTGTTGTACACGCCAGAGGGTCATTGAAGCAAGCCTCCAAGCTTGTGTAATGTCGCTAGACAAGCCCCGTTGGCTCAGTGGTAAAGCGTATCACTAGTAATGATAAGATCACTGGTTCGATTCCAGTACGGGGCAGCGAAATTTATCTTTTGCTGGTTCTTCTTATTATGTGCTCAAGTGTCTTCATTGTTATGTTACGTAAATCCATGTGTCGAGGTGAAATTTTCCTTTTTGGGCGCATTATCCAACGGGAGGTAAAGTTTAAGCAAGAGCTTCAGTGGCCCTTCCTCCCCTCCACGACGATCCATTTTTGCATGTGACAGAGCTCGTCCTTCCAATTGGTAACTTGGCCATCAAGTGTCTCTCGCATCTACCTAGATGGTCTAGAAGCCTGGTATGGTAGTATTGCGAAGTGGGTTATTTGAGAGCATTTTATGTGCAATGCTTAGGTTAGTAGGTAGTTAGATCATCAAAGTTGCAGGGCGCCAGCTCAGAAGTGTAGGTTCAAATAAAGCAATGCGAAGCAGTAATGAGTGAGATTTATATGTGCATGGCGCAAATAAAGGTGCTATTATGCATAATATTGGTTGAAGGTAATCGCCAATAATAAGGCATTCCACCATTCAAGGTGTAATTTTGCAGGCTGGAGCTCTCTGCCCAGAAAGGAAATGGCATGTCCCTCCCGGGCTACCTATCTACCCGCCCTTATTGCCATCGCCGTCGCCATCATATCTTTTCACCTGTGTCGTTTTCGCAGTTGAACTTCTAGACCATTCCCGTAATATTTATCGTATTTACTTGGTAGGTGCCTTGGGTTCACCAGACGCGTCGAGGACGGGCTTACCCCCTCGGTAGAACCACCAGAACCCACCGCCAATAGCGAGGGCACCAGCGACGAGAATTTTGTTACTGAGAATAAATTAGTAGTCCAGTTCATCCTTATCTCAATTTGTATAACCATACTGGTTCTGGTTCTGTTTGGGCGGCTTCGCCTGGTACGGCTCGGAATCACGGAGGATGCTCGAAGTGCGGAGTCCTCGTTGGGCTGCAGGGAGAGGTCGAGGGACGACAGCAGAGCGAGCGACACGAGCGACACGAGCGACGAGAGGAGACATGTTGACAGTCAATGAATATGATCAGCAATTGACAAGATTGATAGTCGGTAATGAATCCGCAGATCTGAAGGAGGTGTTGAGAACGGAGCTAAGGTGAGTATCAAGGAGGAAAACGCCTCCACTCACGTCGGGAACTCGTCTCTCTTAAAAGAGGAGGAGGTGAACCGTTACTTGCGGGGAATTTCTTGCCGTCATTGATGAGTGACGAGGCGCGCATGTCTGATATTATCCAGGTCTTCAGCAAAGTCACGTTATGGTATTTGGAGAAGCTGTTTGGGGGCATGTAAGCCGTGCTGCGAGCCGCCACAGTACAGACGAGGGACTTGTCAAGTACACAAAGGAACCCCGGATTTTCCCCAGACGGCAGTCCGGTAGGCAGCATCTCCAGGGATGGGTACCCCTGACTTAGGCGTCTTTGGCTTTTGACTGGATGAAGGCAGCCGTTGTGTCTTGAGATGGCGGGCAAGTGCGGAGAGGGAGGCTTGGAATCGGCTGATGAGTGTTGCATTGGTTTATTGATGGGGGGGGGGCTTTTGCATGTTGTCTCAATTGACCTGTTCACCGCCTCAGTCACCCTATTGTATAATGACTGTTTTCGCATTCTCTCAGTGATATGTCTTCAACGTTGATTCTATTCATACATACAGTTCAGAAGAGGTTAAGAATGGGTCCATTTCTATTCTGATCCATCAATATCCACTCTCTAGCAGGGGTCTATCTTCGGCAGCTAAAACTCGACCCACTCGGTTTGAAGATCTCAAGATGAGGTTTAAAATGTTGGTTCACGATGCAAAGATTGACACGATTGAAAAAGTTGAAGAGAACATTATTAATTGGGTCTTTTGTACTATCTATCCAGTATTAATTAGCCAAATCAGAGATTTATATACCACTTGTCGACGGGCTATCGATTCCACACAAACAAAAACAAGGAACGGAACGGTTCGTATCCATTCCCGCTTCTTGGCAACCTGCAGACATCACGCAACTCCTTCAATTACTCAGCTTACAAACACCCTACGAGAAGCAACGTTTGCATACATTGCAACCTCATCAATTCTCCTGGGGGCATCGTTTCCCGGTGATTGCCGCGGCAAAGTCTGTTGTGTACGATGTGCGAAGTCATGCTAGGCCTGGTGCAATGATCAACACATGAGCAACTAATCGGCTCGCTTCTATAGCATTACTATAAGTGAAACATATATTAGTTTAAGTTTCATTTCTCCATCTAGCATCGCCTTGTTCCTGTTCAGCTACTGTTCTATTTGGTTCTCCTCTTAGTCTCTGAGGCAAAGCGCTGCCCATTTGCATGCTTTCAATCACTTTGAATTCTGAACATCCTTGCCAATGTATCTCTCCATTGAAGGAGACATCTCAGGATGGTTTGTTTTAGTGGAACTGCCTGATACGAAAATTGAACCGAGAACGTGTGCTTGTTGGTGGTGATTAACATGTCAAGTCGTAAAGTAGTTTCTACCATACCTACCTAAGGTACATATTTTATGAATCCTCCATAAATGGCATTGGCTCACAGAGTTAGACAAGATGTTTCATTTATTCATTGCAAATAATAATGATAGCAAGTATTATTCGTACCCATCATACTCTTGAATCTGTCACAAGTCGCCGAGTTCGACGAAATCTACAGCTTACCAACAACACTCAAGAGTAATAGCACTGGAGCTAAAAGCACCATTTTCGCGCATGTGTACATACAATTGAGAGGTCTGGTTGCTGAATGTTGATAATTTCAGCTTTCTCGTCTGGATTGCTTATTCGGGTTGCAACGATTTAATCAGATGGATAACCTTTTGATCGCACTTACGATCGCGTACACTTCGGTTTCTGAAACAATTGATTAAACGACACCAAGCTGTATTACCAAACGTCACCAAACTATATCTCAAGCCTCCGTTTAGCCAAAGTCGTTTCTCGTCTCTCCCTAGGTAAGTATTTAGTACAGGGTAAGCCCCTCACTCAACTGAACCCCTATTCCCCCGTGCATTACCCACCCCCCCCCAACCTCACCCTCCCCCCCCCTCAACAGTCTCCCTCTTCTCTCCCCCCCTCCCATTCTCCAAACCCTCCCCTCCCCCCCCCCCCCCC
>JAADJF010000509.1:0-30740 GCA_012932015.1 Fusarium acutatum
AACTGGTCTAAAGGCTTCCTAAGATATACTAAACTTACCTAAATCTTTTCATTCCTTACCTAGACGAGGTCCCCTTGCTGCCGCGATCTCGGTGAAGATCGGAGTGTGGGGGCCGTGGCGGGGCTCACCTCGGTGAGGCTGGCTTACCTTAAGTTTTTTCTTCTTTTCAAGAATCGCAAATCACACTCGCTCCAACAAACGCAATGGACAAGGAAACGGTACAGCCCAATTCGTGGGTAGCCCTACGGCTCCCCAACGAGACATATCGTGTATTACAGGTCGTACCAAATACGTAAGCCAATCATCATTTTCCCACTCCCTGCACCACTAACTTTGCGACAGGACAATCTCGCTGGGCAAGTATGGCTCATTCCCAACAAATCTGATCATCAACCGTCCGTACCACTTCACATACGAGGTCCAGGACAAGCGCGAGGGCGAGACATTTGCGCGCCTCCGTGTCGTACCCGCTAAGGAGCTCAATGCCGACGACTTGGCCGACACCAGCGCTGAAGCGACAGAACCAGCCGAGGGAGACGATGTCGTTGCAGCTGCAGATGGCGAAGAGCTCACTCTTGTCGACGAGAGCGGAAAGGTCCTCATCCGATCGAATCGCGAGATCATCGACGACTCGGCCCGACAGACTCTCAAGCCGGAAGAGATCGAGGAGCTCAAGCGCAAGGGCGCATCGGCGGGCAAGGAGCTGATCGCCAAGCTGCTGCTGTCGCATACGGCTATTGACCAAAAGACGGCGTATTCTCTGGCCAAGTACAAACTCCTCAAGACGAAAAAGTATATTCGACGGTTTACGGTGTTACCTCTTGACGTGCCGATGCTAGCGCAGTGGTTGCTGGAGGACCGCGACGCTTCAAAGATCCTCGAGATGAGGCAGGAGATGATGGCGCTGGTCGGTTGCTGGGCTGATGTTCACTATGGAGGTGCTGCTACCGAGGATGCTGGTGCTTCACAGGGTGGCAGATGGTTGGTGGTGGATGATACGGGTGGCTTGCTGGTGGCATCTTTGGCTGAGAGGATGGACATTCTGCATCCCAAGTCTGAGGAGGAGAGCACGGAAGATTCCGCTGTACCAGAAGTCACAGAAATCAACACTGCTCCTACAGACGAGATGGACCAAGACCAGCCCCAGACAACAGAAGCAACAGACCCCGAACAAAAGCAGGAGAAGAAGCGATCTTCTAAGCGAAGCGACTTCAACGTCCCCTACGTCAACAGAAACACCCTCACCCTGATCCACGGCCAGACCCAGCCCAACCTCGCCCTTCTACGATACTTCAACTACGACGCCGCAAACGCCAACCCCTCTCCACCCTACCACCCCCTCGACACCAACCTCATGGATATTTCATGGCTGCAGCTCCTGTCACCTGATGAAGACGATGCATACAACAACAAGCCACCTGAGGCAACACCAGAGGAGATCGCGACATGGAAGACGAATCGCAGAGGGAACTATCACCGCAAGAGAAGAAGGTGGGCGCGTATTCGGCATATAGTCGACACAACACGCGCCGGAGGATTCTCAGGTCTCGCAGTTGCAAGCACCATGGACCCCATCTCCATTGTCCGCAGTACAGTACCTTTGCTAGCGGGAGGCGCCCCCATCGCCATTTACTCTCCCACCATCGAGCCCCTGACGCAACTGGCTGATTGCTTTAGTGTGGCGCGTCGAGCCGCGTGGGTATCATCGCCTCCACCAGAGGTCGAAAGCAAAACAGCTGAAGAGCTTGAGCGCTGGGAGGGCAGCGAAGAGTTCCCCATTAACCCTACGCTTCTGCTCGGTGTGACTATCCAGACTAGTAGGGCACGACGATGGCAGGTTCTTCCTGGGAGGACACATCCTTTCATGATGGGCCGTGGAGGTGCAGATGGATTCTTATTCACAGCATGGAGGGCGGTGCCTGTTGAAGGTAAAATTGAGGCGAGGGGAAGGTTCAAGAGGAGAAAGCTAGATACCTAAGTTGGAGAGAGGCTTTGGATCAGGGATGTCTTGATAGCGTTTGTATTAAGTAATCGTGCAACTGGAGCATGTCCAGGTTGATGGCAATCTCATCCAGTTCACAAATCCATTCGATTTGACTCAAGCATTTTGTTTCTTTTGGTTGACGTTCTAAGCCTTTCTGGCATCTATTTACTGCTTGTTCCTTTTGAGCCATCAAGGTAGTATGCCAGTGGTGAACTTGTATCAATGAATCGCAATATTTGTTGAAGAAGCTGTTGCACGGCGAACCTCTTGTTCATATCAATGAAGAAACAGAATTTTGAATGGCGATGCGATGCCGTTGCCCAATCCAATCTCATACTGCTATGAGTCCAAGCATCTCTTGTATGTGTGCCTGTAGTGCCTTGCATTCGGACGCGTGTGAATGATCTTTAAGGGCATCCTCCCACTCACTCTTATTCTTGTCCAACTGCAATGTTGAATAGCACGACCCATATGACTGGAAATAAGATTTTTTATCGAGGTCCTGTTTTATTTTCTCATTTTCGCTGTTCATGCTTTGACGGGTGATGGCACGTACGGCCATGGCCCTATGGAATTCCGGCTCAGGAATCTGCTCCTAGTTATTCCCCTCAAAGTCGATAGTCAACAATCCCAGATTCTCGGTTATTCGGAGTGGTCTCGAAAGAGATTCAAGATTGTCGAAATTCCGATAAGGGTAGCAAAAGTGCAGAGTGACCAGGGCTACCAGCGGGAGCTTGCAGAACTTCTTCACGGCTTTCATCCAATCATCATAATGCTTATAGGCCAACGCCCAAGAAGCAGAGGGATCTTCGTTAACGCCAATTTCTTTCCAAGCCATCAGCTCTGGTGCTTGAGGAAGACACGTGGGGTCGAAAATGATCAGCTTGATGTGAACCCATGGCACGATGGGCAAAAGGTGTGGTAAGAAAAGGGTTGAAATTAAGATATTCGTGAATCGAACCAGTGACTCAGGGGAATAGAAAATGAACTGCACTCCTTGTAAGAGTTGTAGTTTCTGGAAACTGGGGTGCCTGGCGGACATGATTTCGAACGGAATGGCTTGTCCGTTCTCTGGTACAGTGACTTCGAGCATGCCGAGCTTTGTTTTCCTTGGAAAGCCGTATTCATCCTCCTTCAAACAATAACTTCTATACTCTGCGTAAATATACTCAACATGATCTAGGAGCCAGAATCCGAATACTTCAGAACTGCATGGTTCCGGCAGCATCCTCGAGACTTCAGGCGTCATCGTGGAGGCTACTACTCCACGGGGTGCATGCTTATATGCCGTGGCAGAGACTACTGCCCCGCGGGGCACATCATGCTTCTTGCGTGCTGCGGTAGAATGTGTTGGAATAGAGGATACCTCTATGCATTCTAATGTTTTGGTGGGTGTGCCTGGCCGTTTTTGTCGGCCTCGCTTGTGCTTCTTTGCAACCGCAACCTATTCGAGTAATCAGATATACAAATGCGTTGATGAACAGAATGTCTTACCGGGTAACCCAATTTAGCAGTCGGCTTCCTGGTTCGTTTAAGCCGTGGAGGAACGTACATGGTACTAAAGAGTCTTGGAAACGTCGATGGGCCACGATGACGCGATGTCGAGAATCGTCAGTTGTAAATGAGGGGATAGCAAATGGAGGTGGATATTGTGATGATCAGACTTTCGAACCGAATTGAAACTGTTGTATTGTCTTAAATCTCAGGAGGTGCAAGAATGAAGTAAGTTAGATATGCGCATCGAAAAGTGAAGGAGAAGTAAGTGCAAAGGGGCTTCAGCGTAACAGAAGCATCAGTCGGTCTTGCTTCCCAACTCTACAACATCAATCCTGTGAATCACTAAGACAATGACATTGTAAAGGAATTGATGAGTATATTGACAGAGCTGAAGCACTTCATTGGCCACTAAAGCACTCGCAGTTTCACGTATATAAATTGCTCCAACTCGTGTTTGTTATTCTTCTCCGATCGTCTGACTAATTCCATCATAAAACGCAAGTGGACTCGTCTTGTTTACATGCCATTCTCTCCTCCCATCAATTGACCTTAAGCCTGAGTTCCAAGTATACATATAAGGGGCTCCTGAGACTCTTGTCACACAAACGCCTTCCCCCTGATTTTCATCCAAGCTTCTTGAATTTTTGCTGTGAATTGTTAGCTACAGAGAGGAGAAGTAGCCATCAAAACCAACGAAGGGCAACGCCCAGAGAAACACTTAGATAACTTGACATATTCATGACCTACGTTTGTCCAGATCAAGGTGTGAAAAAGGCTAGTCTAAAAGCCTCTTAAGTTGATCCTAAATTTACCCAAGTCTTTTCGACACTTATGATAGAGACACCAAAGTTCAGTGCATCTTGAGACAAATGAAACAAATATTCAGAGAAGTGCATGTATGAATTATGTCTAGCTGTGAATTGCGTAGCAGACCATCAGAGTTAGGCCAGAAGAATATGGATACAGGGCTTTCCTAGGCACAGATGGAGTGCTCCTCAACTTGAACCGATCTGTGGTCATACATAAGTGTCTGGAAGATGCAAGGAATTGTGCTGGCAGTTATTTGACCGTTGTTACCCAAGAACAAAGATTCGCTTATTCCTTAATATGCCGTTTGGTGCGCTGGCGGTCTGCTATTTCCTGATCCTCAGACCACGTGTCCTCGACGGCCGGAAAGATTGACTGTGAATTGATAGTAAGGGAGTGTGTATTAGATATATGTGATCGCGCCGCGTATGAATAAGCGTATTGCTTCTTCGCGAGGTTTTCGTATGAAAAGGGTATGTAGATGTCGGCTTATGAAAGACTCAAAGGGGAAACTCTTTGACAGGATTGGAAAGAGTGATTAGTGGTATAATAAGATCTTTCATCGATGGAAATGATACTATCTTTTGCCTCTGTAGCTTTTGGGTCTTGGCCTCCATTTCGGCGGCTAGGCCGACAAACAGGGACTGTATCTTGAGCTAGGATGTGATCTCAACGTCGTATAGCTGCGAATAAATGTTAGCTTAAACCCGTAGCCCACGAGGTCGAGATTGTACAGGTAGTGAATCTCCCGCACCGCGTTCGGACCATCGTCTCGTAGGTCGATCCTACCGTACTGGCCCTCTACAAAATTCCCATTGCAAGCTGCAGTGAAGAACAGCGAGCGGGGACGGACGATGGCCTTATGGACATGATGTACATCAACTCCACAGGATGGAAGTGGACGTTCTACTTCGCTGCCATCTTTCTTGCTGCTATATTCCCGGCCATTTTCTTTTTCTGCCTTAAGACGGCATATCGATGAGAGACCAGTCTGAATACTGATATAACTGATAAGCTACCTAGTAGGGATAGAATTAACTGCCAATGATAAACGTTAGACGCCATCACCACAGGCAGAGTCCGGATCTTCTCATTCTCCGGAACTTACCCAGCACAACATTGACAAGTTGAAAACCAGTATCGCACAGCGATCTCATGTATCAGTAGACTTACTGTACAACGGTGGTCTGTTGAAGAGGATGAGTCGATAGGGGAAGAAAGCAGGGAGAGGCGTAAATATATTGATATTTAGATCCATGATCCAAAGCTGTTTCCCTCGGAGTGATTTGCTTTGACTCAGCTACCATGAATTCTCGGATATACCCCTCTCCGTACCCCCATATATCCGCGAATAGCTCCTAGCTCACATTCTTATGTCCTGTGCCTAGAAACCTAACCCACTGCACCTTAACCTCAAGACCGTCCTCCAGTCCTATACCTTAGCACCTAGGATCTTGAAGACATGGTACTCGTAGAAAACATGATGGATAGGTGACTAGATGTTTTGAGGATTGCATCCGCCCTGTCCGCTGGAAGCTGGACAGGTGTCAGCAACTGTGTTTGAAATGTGGAAGAATGGCGAGATGCAGAGAAACCTACTCCGTGACTTTGATGGGCTTATGGTTGCTATAAATAGCCTTGGGAAGACGATGAGTGAGCGAGGGAGGGAGGGGAAGAAAGTTTCGAAGAGGTGTGAGGCAGAAGCATCAGCCATTCCTGCCGACCAAACTCCAACAGCATTTTGCAATTGCTTTGACTCCCGCTGACGTTCTTGTTAGCTTCCCATCAGGTGCGGTGGGAAGTTTGAAAGGGGCATAATATATCTAGTTTATAGAAGAGTAATAAATATTTGCGTATAAGTTGCATATAGAGATTGGTAAGTATTGAGCGATCAAAGTCAGTGTTTCTCTGTGTGCATTGGACCCAGCGTTTATGGTGGGCATATCGGCGGAATGTTTCTGCAAACGGGGTGACTGTCAGATGTTAGGATGAGAGTGTGTGGAAAGTGTGTTACAACTTACAGCCTCCTGGGGTTAGAACTACTCACTCGTAGTACTGTTCTTTGAGGGTACGTTGTTCAGGCTTGTGTTCGTCCTCTGGCTTGCAAGGAGGGCTCGTTAGATGTTGGAGTGTTTTATGTCTGTTTGTTGGAGGATAGAGAAAAGCGCCATCTGAAAAGTGATTGAGGATGGAGAGGAATAAAAGAAGAAGTAGAGGATTGATGCCCGACCACTTAATCATTGGATGCAAGCCGAATGTGGTGGTGGGTAGTGAGGTAGAAGTAGAGTCCGGTTCAACATTGTTGGAGATATGTCCAATGGCGAGTTTCTTCGCCGCTACACCAAGGCGTTTGGAAATTTCGGCGTCAACAGACACATAAACAGGTGGATTGTTACATTGAATTTCGCAAAAGTCGAAGCCCAAGACCGAGAGGTGGTGCTTGGTCCAGTACTTCGGACTGACTGCGAAGTCTGGGTCAACAGTTATTTCAGACACGGTGACTAGATCATCTTTGAGCCCAGTAAGAATGTCTATTATATTGTCTTCGGAGAGATTTTCCCCTCGGATCATGAGATGCTTGATCTTCTCGCATGCCAGCTTTTCATCGTCTGGGCGCAGACAATGAGTCAATGTATCCCTGACATCAAGTTATAAGGTTCAGTACAATTATAAATTGGCCTAGTATCCAGGAGAGATGTTGTGCTTCATCGGCAGGCTGTTGGCTACCCTGTTCATCTCCGAGTAACAAGCAATGAAGCTCCAGAAATCTTGCCAGGTTGATCTCTTAGTGGGCAAAACATTTGACGGTGTGATTGTTTCGTCGGGCACAGGCGTAAAACCGCTGGATATCGCCGATTGGATATGAAATGGTGGCCATATGTCTTGCAGCATAGACTGATGCCCTTTTTGAGTAGATTTTATTTGTGATAACAAGGGTGCGCTTGAACTCCAAGTTGTAAATGACAAAGACCCCGGACGATTCAACGTCAATGCCAAGATGGCGCACTTTCTCAGCTACCAGATGGATGTGGTTGGCAGATTCTTCAGCTTTTCACCAAGAGTATCGGAAACCTTGACATGGTTCGCGAGCTCTGAGATGTCCATAGCATTGATTGCGACAAAAGCTGATGATCTACGGTTGTTCAAATGCGTCCCTACCCCTAAGATCAAGTCAACTGCGCGCTGTACCTTGATCTCATAGCCGATGCCGTAGAGATCTAGTAGAGCAGGGGTGATAACAAGGCATAGATGCCGAACGAACTGGTCGCAGACCTTGGTATCCTCAGGCAGGCCAACGAGACGCTCAAACATATGCTTAAAGTCATCATTGAACTCTTCTAGGATAGTTAACCATAACTTCTCTCCATAGAGGCCAGTGTTTGCAGATCGCTCTGCTAACCCTGCCCGTCACATAAGCTCCATCCACGTCTTTGTAGATATCTAGAATGCTCAGGAGGGAGAGGGGCAGTGTCTTAAGATAGGGCCATCGTATTAGTGTTTCCAGGTCTTCATCTGTGACGTAGGTACGGAAGAGATCAAGGAAGTATCTGGCGTCGATGATGTCTGTTATAGATATATGCTCTAGGTTCTTGGACCATTGACGTAGATGCTTTGCTAGACATTCTCCATTTCGAGCATCACTTGATGTCCAGTTGGATGTTTATTTACCGGGTGGGCACGATTTTATGGAGAGGCCAGTGCCAAAATGGGACATGTCGTCGATTCGGTGAATCACGGTCAGCACGATCAGCAGTGCTTCGGCACTCCAACGGTGCGCGGTGGCCTCATGATGTCGAAAGACATGGTTGGCTTTCCTCGATTGTTCATAATGTCAAACTTGGTGCTAGCTTTTTCTTAGTAGATATATATTATAGGACGAAACGTTGGTCTTTCCAATCAGCTTTTGATGCTTCATAGTGTGACCACACGCCAAACTCGTGGGTCGTAGACGTAGCTCTGAGTTGATAAATTCTGTCGTTGCTTGCTACAGATGACAAGGCTATACCTCCCCCTCCTATCCCATTCGGGTATTAAAGGAAAAATTGAGAGGGTTAGAACCGAGTCCATTGGAGGTTTTCCAAAAGCTTAGCATTCAATGGTGAATGTTCTATGGGAAGTTTATATAGCTCCAGGAGCTTTATTAACTCCATTTCTTTGTCTGGATTCGCACGCCGAAACTTATCGATAACTTCAGACTCCTCCTGGCCTTGAATAAAATCATTGATCTGGTTGTCTGGAAGAAACTTGTCGATATGAGTCCTCGCGGTTTGTGGTATGGGATATATATGCTGTAGTATGCGGTGTTCTGATTTTATCATGAAAATGATCTGAAGAATCTGTGTGGCGGACAGTTGTAGACACAAGAAGATGCCGTTATGGTAATCGCGATGAAGGTTGAGGTTAATGTTTGTAGTCTGCATGTCACGTTCGGGGTTAAAAAGGATCACTGCCGTCGACTCCTCGCCGAGTCGAAAGGCATCGACGTCTTCTCTCGACACCACCTCTCCGGAGTACGGGAAGATATCGTTGATGATGGCGTTGAAGTCGCGGCACGCCAGTCTGATTGGTAACCGTGATTTCATGCATATGGATGCCTTTGCGTTGGGCTACGAAGAACTGAACAAACTCGGCGAGGGCTATGTGGCAGTGTAGCTATTGGTGAGGATCATGATCAGCAACGGCTGCATTCAAGGGGCGCAGCTTGACGTACTTAAGGGGAAGTCAAGACGGTGGCCTTGGGTGGGAGTGAAGATGTGTGGTTGGTGTTGGGCGCCAAAGACGTGTATGCCGCAAGAAGCTGTCAGGCCGCGGGCTCTGTAGTAGGTGCAGCCGATCACGGGGGGCTGCTTCTGGGGGGTTATGGGAAAGAGGCGAAAGGTATCCTCTGTCTCGATGTGAGAGAAGAAATTTATATATATGACTGAGTATATATAAATATATATGCAATATAAGGTTGGATGTTATGTTGTGAAGTAAACTCTGTCTCGTGGTCGGGGATATGGGAGAATTTATAGTCAGAATGAAGGCCTTGATTGCTTTCTATTTACCCAATATGAGGTCATTCAACAATTGATTGTTGAAGCGAGGCTAGAGGTAAATAAGCTGCCTAAACAATCACATGTGTTATCATGGAAACTAGACAATAGCATTGATGTTGGCAAACAGTTCCATACAGACATGATGCCCCTAATTGTCAAAGGAGCAGTGCCAAATAGCAAAGGCCTTCAATCTCAAGCCACAAAACATGCGGCTACGTCTATGGTAACTTGTAGTAACTTGTGATAAGTTGTGATGAGATATGATGAGTTATGGTGACAATGTGGTAGGTTTGACAGGCCTGTGTAGGCGATTCATTTTGTCGCTGATTGGGAAATCTCAAGTGTTCCGACTCTCCGAGGACTGATAAGTAGACAGCAGTAGGTCAATTAAGTACTGAAAATGTATTTTGAATGACGCCAGCTCCTCGATTTGGTGATGGTCTTCTAAAATGCCTTCTCTTCCCCGCCCTTGCCAATACTCTACAGAGACTTGCCCATGAACTTTCTCTTGGTAAAGCTCAACCACCACTTGCTAGGCTTAGTCTCGTCCTCATCATATACCCTAGCGAGTAATCGAGACGCAAGCTCCTGTCGAACCTGCGACATATATTGCTTGAGCTGCTCCGCTTCTTGTCTGTCCCTAGGGGGCTCGTACATCTACAATCAAACATTAGCAAACCGGCCAATTTGTCGTATTGTTTGAGTTTTGTCAAAACATACCTGGTTGAGAGGCCATGCAGGGTCTCCGGGAATAGCAAAGTTAAGGTCAAGCGCCAAGTTCAAAACATCCTTCTGGGCATCACGCAGAGAAGCCTGAGGTCGGATCTTTGTCAGACAATCGCTGACAAACCAGATTCCATACACGAGCAGACGATCGGCAGGGCCTTGGATCTCAAAGTTGCGGAAGAATGTGTTGGCGCGGAAGAGGGCGAGGACCTCGTCGAGGATATCGTAGCTCTCGCTGTCGGGGTCGGGGGACTCGTTGGCCGGCAGAGGCGGCGAGGGGTTAGGCAGGGTGTAGGCAGGGCCTCTGGTCTTGGTACGGAGAGGGAGGAGAGGGAAGTTGCCGATTATGCGGGGGATGTTGGGATCATTGTTGAAAACGGAGTTGTATGCCTAGAGAGGTGTTGTTAGCTTGGTTGATATCGTGAGATGCGGTGATGCAATAGGAGATGATGGAGTGTGTTTGTGTAGTTATTTGTGAAGTATTGGTGTTTGGTTTGGACATACCGGCATCTTGAACAGCAATTAACAGACCAATTCCAGTATATCAAAGCTGTTTGGGAGGGAAATGGACAAATCGGCGCAAGATACGGGCTTAGATGCTGAGTTGCGCTTCGTCACCGGCGGGGCTACACCAAGCTCACGAAGCTCACTCACTCGATTGGTGTGGGGCAAGGCTGGCAGCAGAGCAAAGTTGATGCCTTAATAGGAGGATTGTCAATCAGGCCACAAGTGATGATGTGGCGCAGCGCGTGCGCCTCCCTTTATGGCTGCCTAATGCCAGGGATGGCTCCTCACGTGAACTCGCTACTCATTCGCGCCGATTAGCTCCGCGACGAATCACGGTGGCGACGCGCTTTTTCCCTCGTCCCGCGTGCAGATTCTTCCTGGCGCAGATGCAGGTCGTATCCACTAACAACTCATAGCTAAGAGTGAAAAAAAGAAGCCTTGCCTTGGTTTCACGCCCTAAGTGTGATTCATTCAGTGTCACCGATATTTCCTCCCTCTCTCCTCTCTCCTCCTTCCACCTTCTTTTACTTTTTCATCATCCAAAAAGAAGAGTCTGAAAAGTTGCCTTGTTCTTCTTTTTGCTCATTTCCTATTGGACGCTAAGAATCTCCCCTTTTTTTTACTTTTTCCGTCAATCCTTTTTGACAAGGGCGACGCTCGTGCCAGACGCTAGCGGAGAGCTTGTCACTGGAAAATACTGGAGATAAACAGGGAATCGTTAAGGGCGCGTCGCAGAACCAAGGCTCTAACTTACAACAAAGACTGGAGAGAATCATCCGGCTTCAGGCAACCAACAAGCGCTTGAAAGAGTCATCCAAAGGGAGGCAAATACAGATCGACTATTCAATCATCGGATGCTTGCATTTGAGTAAGTTGGCGCTATTCTTCTGTTCTTTTCCCCTCTGACATCAACGATATCTTCCTCCCCCAACAACCCATTTACACACAGCGCTAATCGATCCTCCTTCGCGACAGTTCTTTCTTTGGAAACGGCAGCTTCATCGGACAGCTGCGCAGTTTGGTGGATATGGCGACTTCACAATCTTCTTCTTCTACCTCTTCGACTTCACCATCGCGCAACCGTAACGGTAACGGTGTATCACTGGACACAACGCCCTGCATTTCACAAGCGCCCATTGTCGCCCCGCGAAAAAGGCGTCCGCAGCGCATCTACCGGCCCGCAAAGAACTCGCTCTACGATATCTTTCAGCAACACGCCGGCACATCGCTCTTTGTGCGACCCATTTGTTGGACGGATTTGCACGCTCAGCTACTCGGCGCGAGATGGGAGGAACTGCCGCCATGCGATACACCTCAGCCGTCAGCGGCACCAGGCACGCCACCATCGCGAGGACATTTGAGTCCATCGAATACCATCATCAGTCTTAGCAACGCGCTCACGCAGATTCTCCTGCCCGACCCATTGCATCCTATTCTATCCTCAAATGCTGTCAAGTCGGTCCTCAACACGCTGTGGCCTACACCTTTCAACAAGCCGCAGTACCTGCCCGAGCTCCATCTATACTTTGGCGGTCGCGTTTATCGTGATGCTGTACGCGCGCAGCTCATGTGGAATTACCCTTCTGAGGAGGCAAAGTCTTCATACTCTTCATTCAAATCAGTTTCAACGCGACCCGCTGAATCCTTCAACATCTCAACACAGTCCTCGCCGACCTACAGCCCCGCCAACCTACCCATGATCTGTTACATTGGCAAGACTCAATTGGCTTCAGTCCGAAACAACCTTTTTCGCGTCGCTTCTGGACCTGGACGAACATGGAACGAACCCGTGTTTCGCCTCCAGCAACTGCGAGCCCGTATCCTCGTGCCTTCAAATTCCGATCACGATGCTCATTTTGTGGGCGTCTTTCTAGGGATGGCGCAGAAGCACTTCTACCCTACCCCACCTATCAGCGGCAGACGCGACTCGCGCATTTCGCCAGGACAGGGCATTCCTCCAAGCCCCAACTTCCACGACATTAAGTTGAAGATTCTCACACACGACATTGATACATCTGAGTTTATTGTTTACACTGGCCACATCACAAAGGAGTTCTTGGAGAAGTTCCACGATCCCTTCAAGGCACCAGCTGACGATGACGACGCTATTGTTTCTGGTCTCAAGATTGAGTACACAAGAGTTCCCATCTGGCCGATTCTGGGACTCAGAGAGAGACTGGGCAAAGCTCTAGGCCAAGAGATTGTCGGAACATTCAACCCCGATGAGATCGAGACATGGGAGAAAGATCCTGAGAAACCAACTGGTGAGAAGCGCAAGCGGGATGTCCTCACCGAGGTCGTCAGCAGTAGCTACGAGGAAGAGACCGAGGAAGAGCCAGCAATCGTTTCAAAGAAGCGCTGTCTAAACGAGGGTACACCTGTGGGCGTGGTGATGTGAAAGCAAGCTACATGCAGCGTATGTATGATATGAAACTGAGATGGGATGGATATACCCCCACGGTTTAATTTTGAGGGCAACAGGACGCATTCGGTATACACAATACATTTGGCTGGGGCTGGACTGTCTTTGGGATTGCATGAAGACTCAAATCTGCCTCGCAGGCACGCATGACATGGGCAACGGCGCAGGGTTATCAGATAGTTGACGGCGCAAGGTTAGGTTATCAGGGTATGTATGAGCAACAAACAGCATTTGGCTTTTGGGGATTGGTTATGAATTGAATTGAGCTTTCAGAGGGGACTGAAGTGAGGGATAGGTTTAGGACATGTACATATGCCTTTCTTGTGGTTTTGATATTTCTAGCGAGATGGTCTGCGTTTGATCACGAATTCAATGACATTTCTTGAGCATTGTCCTTGACACTTTGATCTCAGTTGCTGGTTGGGTTGTTTGCGGGGTAGAGCATTTCTGACCATTAGTAGGCTCGACACGAGCCCTTCAACTTGGAAGCCAACTCTCACAAGGAACTAGTTGTCAAAGAGAAACACATGTCTATTCTTTTCTCTTTAACCTCACGGACTCAATCCGAACCTCGGAATGCTGCACGACTACACCATCTTTTTTCCTCTGCTTGCAAGAAAGCGGAGATATTTGAGTTTTTCTCCAGACCTTGATCTGAACTTGCACCTGCATACCTTTAGTGTTCTTTTAGGAATAGTATCGTGAGAGCTTCCTATTTCGAACATCGGAGAGTGGTTGTGCGTGTGATGGATTAGCGACTGTTAGTTCAGGTGTAATAATCTCTAGGTATTGGGATGCATGATCGCAAATACTACCAGGCCTGGTTACAGTACCTTGTCTCTGGATAAGGCTGAGTTGTGCTGGGTTGGGTTTGGGCTTTTACCCGGTAATTAACAAGGATTTTTGTTTCTACCGCTTAATTTGTTTCAATGGTAACAGGCTGGGGTTGTTTATGTGTGATGACGTTCTTGATGCGAATGTAAGAACAGGGGGATATTGGATCTATACGCGGGATAGAAATGTCAGATAGTGAATAGATTACTCAAAAGAGACATTAATGCCTCATAAGAATATTAATATCCTCGTATTAGTTTAGGTACAGACCGACATTTGTAATGCTCCCCGCATTCCTATTGCTGTATTCCCCGGACTTGTAGAGGTCACCAGGGACTTTAGACTACGGCAGACAAGGATCTCAGGGTCCGGGGTATGAACTCTTTTCGACTTACACCAAATGCCAATGCCATCTTCGATCAACTGTCCTTCCCCACCATCTATTCTGTCGTTCCTCCGGGTACCACCATCTTTTTTTCACATCTCCACCAACCACAGCAAACACACTATCACAAAAACCATTCAGCTGATCGTCGATCCCACCCCCTCTCCACGTGGATTACAGGGACGTCTTTTCTGCCTCGGTCTCGTAGAGTCAGACAAGATGAAAACTTGGAAGATACTGACTTATATCCCTTTGGCAGCTGATTTCCCCACGGGGAAGCGGGGACTGCACTCGGCTCAGGAACTTCTTTTGGGCTGATACTTCTGTGAATCCGGCGATGGCTTCCTCTTCTGGGAGCATGTCTTTGAGGAAAAGATGCAAGTTCACCGTCGACGTCGAACCAGGGTTTGAGAGAGAGGAAAACTCAATATATTGTGGGATATGTCAAAAGCGGGAGGGGACGAGCGCGGTGTTGCTTGAGAGGTTCAAATTGAGCTCATTTCCCGTGTGAAAATAGGATCAGCAATTCAACTGAGACAGCGGGATCAGTGTCTGTTGACTCGTTGTTTTGACGCTTGAGAGACTTAAGCTTTGTTGTGTACGGCTCTCTCCGTGGTGGTTTAGTTCAGACTTTTGTTCCAACTACCACTCTTACACTCTCAGTCTTACAGTTGAGCTTCACAATGAAGTTTCAAAGTCTTGTCTCCGGCTTCGGCCTTCTTACGGCTGTGGTAGCTGTTCCGGCTCCTTTCCCTGCACCAGATGCAATTCCGGATCTTCAACCTGTTGAACCAGCCACGCCAGCTCTTGAAGAACGAGCTGCCAAAGTCACAGTCGCTGTTCCCTCTGGAACTGTCATCGGCTCAAGTTCTGGCAAGGTCGATTCCTTCAGAGGAATTCCCTTTGCGGATCCACCGACGGGTTCTTTACGACTCAAACCGCCAAAGAAACTATCCAAGCCTCTAGGCAACTTTGATGCTTCAGGACTTGTTGGTCCGTCATGTCCTCAAATGTTCATCTCATCTGGTGCCCAAGATGTCATCTCCAAGTTTCTATCAGACTTTTTGGCTATTCCCTTCCTTACTCCTATCACTGGTCAGGAGGACTGCCTTACCATGACTGTTCAACGACCAGCTGGTACCAAGGCTGGTGATAAACTCCCTGTGTTATTCTGGATCTTTGGCGGTGGCTTTGAACTTGGTTCGAGCGCTATGTACGATGGAACTAGCCTTCTAGGGACTGCCATTGATCAGGACCAGCCCTTTATCTACGTTGCTGTCAACTACCGCGTCGCTGGTTTCGGATTCATGCCAGGTGCTGAGATCAAGAAGGATGGAAGTTCTAACCTAGGTCTTCTTGACCAGCGTATGGGTCTTCAGTGGGTTGCCGATAACATTGCTTCCTTCGGTGGTGATCCTGACAAGGTCACTATCTGGGGCGAATCCGCTGGTGCCATCTCTGTTCTTGATCAGATGGTCCTCTACGGCGGTGATGCCGATTACAACGGCAAGCCCCTTTTCCGCGGCGCCATCATGAATTCTGGTAGTGTTGCCCCCGCGGAGCCAGTGGATAGCGACAAGGCACAGGCTATCTACGACGCAGTTGTGAAATCGGGCGGATGCTCTGGATCTTCTGATACTCTCGCTTGTCTTCGTGGTCTGAGCTACGACAAATTCTTGAACGCAGCAAACTCTGTTCCCGGACTCTTGTCGTACAACTCGCTCGCTCTATCATACCTCCCTCGCCCAGACGGTACTGTTCTTCCTGATAGTCCCGAAGCACTCATCGCATCAGGTCGTTACCACGCTGTGCCCATGATCAACGGCAACCAAGAAGATGAAGGCACTCTGTTCGCTCTCTTCCAGCCAAACTTGACCACTACAGCCAAGTTCGTCGACTACCTTCAGCAACTCTACTTCCAAAAGGCCACCAAGGAACAACTTACCGCTCTGGTAAACACTTATCCCACCGCCCTCAGCGCAGGAAGTCCCTTCCGAACATCTCTCCTCAACGAAGTCTTCCCCATGTTCAAGCGCCGCGCTGCTATCTTCGGCGATTTAGTCTTCTCCTTGACCCGACGAATCTTTCTACAGACAGCAGCCGAACAGAACCCCAACGTCCCAGCATGGTCTTACCTCGCGAGCTACAACTACGGCACACCTATTCTCGGAACAATGCATGGTTCTGATCTGCTACAAGTCTTTTATGGCATCTGGCCGAATAACGCTATGCGCAGTATCAGGACGTACTATTTCAACTTTTTATATAATTTGGATCCTAATAAAGGTGTTACCAAGTATGCGAATTGGCCGGAGTGGAAGGGGAGTAAGAAGCTTATGTGGTTTGAGACGGCGAATAAGAACAGTATCATTGATGATAACTTCAGGACGGCGCAATATGAATGGATTTCAAACAATGTGGATATTCTGAGGGTATAATTTAGGATATAGTTATGAATTAATGTATATGTTTTGCTTGTTCAACGTTCTTGAGATTGGCTACGTATCACTAGCGGATGACTTATTAATGTCATGTACACCTCGTAGAGTGCCCTAGAGTTGAGTTTACACCATCCATGTATATCCTCACTATTATCTTTCTGAAAGTCCTGCCTGTCATCTCAAGTCTATTCAGAGAGATAGAAAGGCCCAGTACCTCATTATCCAGCCCATCAAAGACATGCTCCAATCAGGCTCTGCTCCAAAGCTCTGCCATTTTCTCGATTTTCAAGGACATGGGTTCTAGTTGCGAGGACCTCTTTTCTTGACCCAGCTATTGCTCTTCAAGTTGAGACCTTGAGCCGTTGTCTTTTATAACTACTGAACTCCTCTTGTCTTGTGGTCTTCATCGCCTGTCGAGTCACTCTCTCCTATGTCAGTCACTCATCTGTTGGTACATCCACGGCTGGAGATGTTCGTTGGCAGGCCAGCTAACTTTTAATGACTAGCATAAGCTGTTTTAGTATCAATCTTGAGTTTTCTCTGACTGTACCTTCTGACTCTATCCAAAGGATGCATGCATATGTTGTCGAAGCATTTCCTCACTCTTCACCCAAAAATGAAAGGTTAGAAAACAGGCATAGTCAAAACCACACGCATTTTATTGTCAACACGCCTCAGGGGGCATTATATTCCACTCAACGCAACACTATGAAGTGAGAAACCGTTACGAATACTAAAAAGGAATAATTTCCCGTTTATTTGACTGTCAAAAATGCAAAAGAAAGGGGTCTGGCCGGGGATTGAACCCGGGACCTCTCGCAAGCTGTGCTGTAGGGTTTTCCCTAAGCGAGAATCATACCACTAGACCACCAGACCGATCAAGGTTCCGAAGAACCTGTTGTGGAATCGTTGAGATTGAGTTCGAAGTTTGATACTATATTGTCCAGAGTCGCAACTTACTGCGATTTATGCCAAAGTACCAGAATAAACCAAGCCACTGGTCAAGATATCAGAGATCAAGTTGGGGTACTGTGAACAGAGGCTGTTAATCTGATCTTTGGGCATACCGGAGATGTGACGTTTCAGTTATGTCAATGTCGTGTGCGATCCAACAGAAACTGTCAACGGCTTCAAACGTGAATGCAGCCTTCGAGTCAAACTCTGAAAAGCTCAACAGTCGTCATATTTCAATGGTATTTAACTTTTATTACAAACATGCTTCCAAAATCATAGTTTACACAGTCAAGCATATCCATGAGCGCTGAGCCACTCCTTGAGCTTCTCAGAATCACGCTCGCGGTACGCAGCACGTCCACGGATCTTATCCTTGACAGTCTCCAGAGTTCGGTTGAAGCTGCTAGTATCCTTGTCGGCCATGAACTTCTCAATCTCGTCAACAGCAGACACGTTGGTGAAGCTGCCCAGACTGAGCTTCATGTATCGGTCGACGACAACAGGGTTGCCAAGCTTGGTAATGACGGCATCCCAGTTGTCCTGCATGAACTTCCATTGCAAAGGGCGGCCAATGACGTTGCTAGCGACTGAGCCACCAAGAACGTGCATGTCTCCGGCAGGGACGGCGTTGGAGGGAGGCGACTCGTTGAAGTTGAAAGGGATGACCTCCTTGGTGAGGAGCTCAGCGTCCTTGACAGTGCCGAGAACGCTGAGGGAAAGAAGTTTGCCGTCGATAGACTTGGTGTTGAACCACTCCTTCTTGAGAATCTCAACAGTACGAGCAGGCTCCTTCATGATGGCAGCGCGCCAGATGGCGGTACGGAGAGGAGCGGGGATAGAGCCAGCCTCGGGGTTCTCAACCCAAGTGTTGAATCGCTTCAGGGCCTCCTCAGTGACACTACTCATGTTAGTCCAGTCAAGCAACGGGTACAAGACACTTACGCAGGGTGGCCGCAGGCAACAGCAACACCAATGATCTCCTTTCGCAAGATACCGGTGAGGTAGTCCTCGCCCTCGGGGAACTCCCAGCCAACTTCCTTGACCTTCTGATCAATGAGCTTCAGGGTGAACTTATCCAGGGCCTTCTTGATAGATTCATCCTCTCCGAAAACAGACTTGACGCCACCAATGGAGTCAAGAACCTGGCGCCAGACCAGAGTGTGGTTCTCCTTGCCGAATCCCTCGAGGAAGGTCAGCAGAGCAGGGGTGGTGCCGTTGCCGGCAAAGGCAAGGTCGGCTGTGGAACCAATGATGGAGATCTTGTCCTCAGTGCTGAGCTTATCTAGCTGATTGCTAAGCTTAGCGAGACGCTCAGGGGGGTAATTGACACGGTAGAAACCAGTGGCACCGCTGTTGAGCTTGTAAAAGTCCTCGTCGACGTCACGGATGGTGTCCTCCTTGGTAGTAAGAGACAAAGAGGCGATACCGGCGTGGTCCTTCTTGCCCTCGAGGCCGAGAGGGACCCACCAAGTAGTGGTGTCATCCTGGGGCTTAACATCACCAGTAGACAGGAATCGGGACTGCTTGACGGAGATCTGGCCTGGCTCCTCAGCAACAGTAAGGACGGGGTGACCGATCTTGGAGATCCATGGGTTCATAAGCTCAGTGACGTTCTTGCCAGAGGCTTCACCGAGGGCGTTCCACAGAGCAGTGGTCTTGGCGTTTCCATAGGCGTGAGCCTTCAGGTAGTTAGAAACACCCTTGAGGAAAGTCTCGACACCGAGGTGGTTAGCAAGCATGCGGATGGCAGAGCAGCCCTTGAGGTAGCTGATGGAGTCGAAAATTTGGTTAACATCAAGAGCATCTCGGACAGGAACGTGGATGGGGTGACTGGCACGGATACCATCCAGACGGAAAGCAGCCTCCATACCCTCGTTGACAAATTGAGCCCAGACTTGCCAGTCAGGGTGCAGGTGGTCAACGGCGTGCCAGCCGACCCAGGTAGCGAAACCCTCGTTGAGCCAGAGCTCATCCCACCAATCCATGGTGACAAGGTTGCCGAACCACTGGTGAGCAAGCTCGTGAGCGACGACATAGGCGACGGCGTTCTTGAATCTGGGATCAGAGGTCTTCTCATCGTAGAGAACCTGGGTAGTACGGTAGGTGACGAGACCCCAGTTCTCCATGGCGCCGTGGGTGAACTCGTGAACAGCAATCAAATCAGACTTGGGCAGAGGGTAGTCGATGTCGAAGATCTCGGAGAAGAAGTCAATGATCTTGGGAGCGTGCTCGAGAGCCCACTGACCCTGCTCCTTGAGACCACGGGTGGTGTAGACACGGACAGGGATCTGCTTGCCGTCGTACTTGCGGTCGGTGAAAGCCTCGATGTACTCAAAGTCACCGACAGCCCAGGCCAGCAGGTAAGTGCTCATGACAGGAGAGGTCTCAAATGATACAATGTTCCAGCCATCCTTGGAAGGTCGAGTCTCCTTGACAGGCATGTTGCTCAGAGCAACCTGGTCGGAAGGAATCTCAATATCGAAATCAAAAGTGGCCTTGAGGTTGGGCTCGTCGAAGCAAGGGAAAGCTCGGCGGGCATCGCAAGCCTCGAACTGTGTGCTGAACATGTAGTGCCATTCACCATCACTGGGAACCGAAGCAGAGGGGGTCTCGGCAGGCTTGTACTTGCTGCGGTAAAAACCAGCCATCTCATTGTTGATGATACCCTCAAACTCGATGATCAGGGAAGCCTTGGAAGCGACGGGGAGCTCCTCGTCAAAGGTGATGGTGGAGCGCTGAGCCTTGGAGTCATAGTCGAACTTTGTAGATTCGAATGCCTTGGAGTCGACGGAGACCTTGGCGTGAGAGAGCTTGAGTTCGAGAGTGTTGACGATGATTTCCTTGGTAGGCTTTGTGATTTCCGAGTCGATACTGTAGAGCTGTTAGAGCTAGCTTCACGATGAGGGGTAGAGGCGTGACGTACGTAACGGTTCCCTTGTAAGTCCAGTTGGTGAACTCGAGATCCCTCAAGGAGAGGTCGTAGTGCTTAGGCTTGACATTATCGGGGAGAACATCGCGGTCAGTCATTGTTTCGTTGCGGGCGAGTCTGGCGTGGGCGGAACAAGCTCGATCAGAGATCTTGGGGACAAGACTGTTTGTTGTGTTAGCAAGCTACAGCTCTGAGCTTTAGCTTAGCGAGTCTCGAGTTGTTCACAAGAACAATGGGGTATAATGAGAATAGAGAAACTGAAGGAGGCAGATGATGTGAGGGTGGAACAGGTGGCAAGATATAGCTTGACAAAAGGGCAATGGACTAGGTAAGGTAAAGTACCTAGGCAGAGCAAACAAGAGCGTGATGATGCGTTGCCGTGTAGGAAGGACCCCGCGGTTGGTGGGGTGTGGGCCGGTTTCCGTTAAGATCCCAGCTGCCCCTCCCTCTCTATTTCCATCCTCTGTCTCCAACGGAGGAGGCGGCAAGTTTATAAAGGGATAACGTACCTCCGAATACCGATTGGCATAGGCCGTCCATTATCACGGCGACTATTCAACGGCTTCACTTGACCATTTACAAGTGAAGCAAGACCTCTCGAAAAGATACCACAGTTGACAATTCCAATTCCTTGAGAAACAGAAACAGATACAGACGGTGCCGTCTGCCGTGTAATCACCGATAGTGGGCTACAATTGCTCCACAGACGTAGAGGCAGAGGCAGATGTCGCAAAAGGCCCTTCGAGGACGACATTTTGGCCCGGATCCTTCACCCTTTTCAGGAGTGATGCGTGCGCCGTCGCAATTGGGCAGGTCGTTGATGGGTGAACTCTTATGGGATGTCAATGATATCCTCTTTTAGCAACTGAGAGCCCCCATTGATGGCACTTTTGTAGCGTAGCTGCCCCCAGTATCGTATCAGTATTAAGAGAGTGTCGATGCTGTGTCGAAATTTTCGGGTCAACGTAAGGCTCAGGGCCGTTTGGTATGCCGTATTGCCGGCGACAAGCGAGATGGCCGAGCCGTGTGTATTATGTCATGACATCCATTTACACTGTACATCATGAGATAGGGTAACCGGTGATTTTGGAACCACAATGATATCAACTCGGCTACTGATACAGAAATCATTTCAGTTCATACCAAACAGTGGATGTATGAGTTTGGGATATGAAGCAAAATGGGAGAGCATCAATGATACTGTTACAGAGGTTGCCTTAAATGTGACCTGATAAAACTTAGGATGGGATTAGGATGGAATATCTTAAAATTTACAAAACTTGTATTTTATACTTTCTTAGTCAATCTTCAGGTAAATATCCTCATTGCTGAAACGCAAGGAGACCTAACTCATGATAGTCACAAATCCAATTTGTCAAAGGGCTTGCTATTGCTTTCTCATGATTCAATTATGAAATCGGACGCTTCTAGCGTTCAGTTGAATTGACATTCTATCCATTATTCCAGCCAAAGAGCAATTTGCCGATCCCATGAGCTACCCACCAACACTGCCACACTTCTTTGAAGGGGCAAGCTTGATCCAATCCCACCAAGAAAGCCATATTGGCTTTCCATACCAGTACGCCATGCAACCCAAGTTCAAAAGCGCTTCCCAGTAAAAGCAAACCCATTCCTGCCTGATTGAAAGAATCAAATGCTAACCTCCAAATACCATGCATCCTTATTGCTCATCATGCATAATCCCTATCAAAACAATCCAATCCATTACATCTATGTCGACATCTCTTCTTGCTCAACCCTTGTTGCCACGGCATCCCACCAAGGCCCATGGGCTGCTCTGTCAACTGTTCCAATCTTCTCCAGTAAGTTTGAAATCTCTCTAACTCGATCAACAAACTCAGAGAGTCCAAGACTGGCTAGCTTCTCGCCAGCCGTGTTGGCCGCCTTGACCTTCTCACTTGCTGATCCAGCAACGAGGCGGGCAAGAATGTTGCTACGAAGACGGGTGAGCAATAGTCGCAGGACAGGTTCTCTAGGCTCGTTTCCGTTCTGTGCCATGTCTTGACTGGCAGTCAGAACCTTGGTAACAAGAGCGCGGAGGTGGCTCTTGGTCGCCGTCGGCATGGAACGTCCAGATTCAAGGGCAGCCATGACGCCATCCACAGTAGCTTGGAGAGGATGGCCAGCCTCGAGAACAGCCATGATGCGTGTCGCTTCCATCTTCCATGAAGACCGAACATCCCGCTTCAAGAGGTTTTTGCACTGCAGCAGAACAGCACCAGCGGTAATAACCCGCTGAATAGTGGTAGAGACTTGGCCGATGCGGTTGTAATCCAGACGAAGCATCTCTGGAACCTCCTCAATGGGTGGGGGAGAGATCCTGGTAAAGATGTCCACGAGCATCTGCGCATAGAACTTTCCAGCATTCGGTCGCGACCTCGGATGGTTGATTCCCTCTGGGTCCCTCTTCTGAGCTTCTGCAAGAACCTTTGCTCGGGAAGCCTTCCATGTCGCCTCAGCTGCTGCGAGGCCAAGCTGACCTTTCTCAACATCCTCGGCGAACCTCTTAGCTTCATATGGCGCCGCTGATTGGATAAGCTGAGGTGCAGCACTTCGCAAAAGATAGTTGATGTAGTCGCAGAGCATCACATCAATGAACCCGTTAAGTGCCTCAACTCGATCAATGATGTCGCCGTCTGCAAGTTTGTTCTGGATCAAGTCCTGAACCTCTTCATCGCGAAAAGGGGCACATAGTTTGGGCAGAAGTGACGACATCGCAGTGAAGAATTTCTCATATGAGAAGTTGCCGAGGGCGAATTGCCGCTCTGCCATCTCGGGGTCCAGAATTTCACCGATAAGATTATACATGGAGTTACCCGGTTTGAGCAGGCGTTGGAGCCTTTCCTTGATGTAGCTCGCGATAAGAGCAAAAACTTGGAAATTAATCCCACTGTCGTCATCAGTCATGGTGGTCCGCATCTTCATATATATAAATTTCGAACGTTCCGATTGTTGTTCTCGGTATTCGTCAGGCGAGAGCTGATATTCCTTGTTGATGGCTAGCTCATGCACCACAATCCTGTTATTAGGCAATAGACCATTGAGGCCGGTCTTGGGCACAGGAGCCTTCTCCTGGGCTTTGCTGGCTGGTGTTGCAGGAGGAGTCAGTGTTTGAGACTCGGATGAGACCAGACTTTTGGCTGTCTCAGATGCTTCTCCGGGTGCGTTCTCAGCCACACGAGGCTTTGTGTCTCCGGTCTTCTTCTTGGCAAGTCGACTTTTGCGGGCTTCGGCAACCGCATTGAATATCATGTCTTTGCCCTTTTCTGCACCAGCTAATTTCTTGATCCGCACTATGAGCATCAACTGGTTGTCTTGGATGCTCTTCTTGTAAAGAGCTGTGGCAGCATCGTCAGTTGTGTCTTTGACGGTGTGGTAGATTGCGTCAAGTTCGACGAACTGCATAAGCATGACCTCAATCAACGCATTAGAGTCCCGAGATTTCCAAGCGATGAAAGCATTGTAGAAAGTGGCATACGCCTCAGGAAGTTTCTTCTTGAGTGCAGGTGGCATGGTGTATTTATTGGCGGACGTCAAGCGAGAGAGGGTGTTCTCAAAAGAAATGAGCAAGTCTCGCGCCTTGCCTACCAAGTCTTGCAACTGAGGATTGGCAAGGTCCGTAGAAGGCAATCGGTGAGAAGTGAGCACATCCACGACGTCTTCATCGCCATTGTCGTTCTTGTTGCTGAGAACTTGATTAGGATGACCAAGGATCAAGAAGGCACTGAGAAACGTGCGAACGGCTGTCATCTCGCCAACCGAACCAGGTTCACCTTCCTCAAGACCACACAATCTAAGCAACTGTGCCGTGATGACAAGAACCCGCTCCTGAGCCAGGAGCTCAACGACAGTATCGAAGTGTGTATCTCTGATGCCATCCACGGTTAAGCCGAGGTTGTTGAACTCGGAGATGGCTCTCTTTCGGAGGCAGCCACGCCACCACCATTGGATACTCCTTGCGGCCTCATCTTCCGTGGGCTTGCGTCTCTCTTGCTCGACATCGGGCATGGGGTCTGTGGGCTTCCTTGCCATAATACTCTGCCCACGACTCCGCTTAGACGCATTCTTGGTTCGCAGTTCCTCCCTTCGTCTTTCTGCCTCAGCCATTCGCTCCTCGATCTGAGCCTTCAGTCGGGAAATGTCCTGCTCTCGCTTCTCCTTCATAAATTCGGCAACCTGCTTTGCCTTCTTTACCTCATCCGCACAATTGGCGACAATCTCCGCTAAATTGCGCTCCCTGGCCTGCTGTGCCGCTATGGCTCGCTCCTCCGATAGTGAAGTGTCTCGATGGGTCGCTTTAGCCAGGGCCGCTCGAAGGCGAACCTTTTCGGCATGCGCCGCTCGATCGGCAAGTCGCGCCCTGCGGTCCTCAAGAAAAGAGGCGCGGCGAAGATGTTGTGCGACATGCTTGCTCTGTTCACCTCCGCGGTGACTTGACGGCTGAATAGAAGAACATCGCGAGTGAGCAGACGAGATTGAGTTGCGGCGCGACGAGGCAGCCGAATCTCTGCGACGAGCCTGCGTCGGGCGATAGAAGCGAGCGGCAATGTGGGGAGGTGGTGTATAAATTCTCGGGTCGTCATCTAGGACATCGTCTTCCTCATCGGCAGGAGGCATGGAGAGATCGAGTGTATCTTCCATTTCATGGTCTGAGGGCGCACCGTTGGACTCTTCGATATTGCGCGAAGGCTCCGCAAGGTCGTGGGAGAGGCGGCGCATCGTGTCGGCGGCTGATGGCAGATGTGACATGGCCACCACTGGAAGAATGTGTTGTGAGGTTACCAGAGAATGAATCAATGGTAAAAGTAAAGTAAAGTCAATCCCAGGGCGGGAGATTCTTCTTGTCGACGCCCAAACGGGGGAGGCCGGTTTGAGGTCAGGCTGGGCGCTGAAAGCGTAAAGCAGAGTCGAGAGGCTAGGAGTGTTTCGTCTGAGCAACTCTGGTGGCGCAGTGGGATCCGTGGGTGGTTCTGAATCAGCAGCGAAAGGCTAAAACGGGGAGGTCTCAAATCCGCTAAACGAGCCCACCAAAGAATGGATGAAGGGTTGAGATGAGAGACTGCGCAACAAGTCGCGGTGAAAGCGTATAATAAAGGCGCAGAAGAGTAGAAACGAGGGGAATGCGGAAGACAAATTATAAGTATTGCACAAGCCGTTTATTAAAAGCTTACAGAAGCGTCAGGCTATTGTGAATAAAGATAAGATGGAAAGAGAAAAGAATGGAAGTGAGTAAGGTTGGAGGAGGGAAAACAGTAGAAGACAGCCAGTGAGTGCCAGATGAAGGCGGGGGAGTCAGACCAATGAAGTGTAATTCCTTATCGCTGGACTCGCACTTTCCCGTTGTTGCAGCTGCAGTTACATATGCAGTTGGTGGCTTCCAAGTGCCGCTCTTCCCACTGCTTGCGACGACGATAGGGAAGGCACCCGTTTCAAGGACGATGAGATGGATGCATGCGCCGCGACTACCTTAAAGGGATATGTACAGAGTGGGAGGGGAGGGAAGGGAAGTGGGGGGGTTAACAAGAAGGAGGGAAGGTTCCAGCTTCGAGTACCAAAAGCATGGACGTTTTTCTTTTCTTTTTCTGTTTGTTGTTGTTACTTGAAGGAGAACCCTTTTTCCTTGGAACATTGTGAAACTTTGACGCCCCAGCTTCGTGGACAGTGGACAATGGACAGGGCATGTGTCAAGATCCCTGGGCTGGAGAGCCTGGGGTTGGGCCACTAAACTCCAGTGGACTCGCCCACTGGCTTACAGCGAGTCCACGATAGCGAGTCGAGTTTCGTTAGGTCAGCTTATATGATGAGCTCTAATCCATTCCAAAGAACCCACCAGAACCATGTCTCCACGATTATCAATCACATCAATTCTGCAAATCACCTAACCTTATCCGTTTTCTCTTCTACTGTCATTAAAGTTAGTCGACGATTACTGAAACGAGGCCCTTTCCCGCTGTACCGAAGACCCCCTCCCAGGCTGGCCAGCCCGGTCATGCCCGTCTCGTCTCGTCTCATACCCCAGCCATGACATTTCTATCTTTGGTTTACCGAAAAGCCCATCCCCCCCAGATTCATGCATGTGTGCTCGATACGACGTCATCACACGTGTTTTCCCTCCCGTGACGCTTTCTGGAGCCCAGATTGCGATTGTGCATTGTGCCATTCTAGGTGACTTGCTGCAATTGGGCCCAGATGCGCCTCGTCGTCTCGCGTGATAGATACAACGACCTATTAGGAAATCGATATATGTGGAATAACAACAGTCTCTATTGTTGTTGTATTGATGGGCTCACATAACTCCACGATAAAATGTGATAGATTCAAACGTGGCTCCATATCCTCAGCACAATAGTGTAAGTTATAATACTGCAAATTAACTTGGCCTATTCTGTTATCATACATCTCGCATAAACGAATTTCTCGTAATGTAAATCGCACACGCAGTGTAGCCTTTCATGATCCTACTATGCAAGTCCAATGATTCCAAGGTTGCTCCGTTCCCCTGCCATCGTACCTTTTTGTTCTACTATACAGAATCCCCAAAGAACCAATCATACTCATAGTAAGTATCAAGCCAAGGTCCCCCTTAACATTGATTTTTTATAATGTCCCTTTCGTGAGCATTGCATGCTCGCTGCGCTAGCCTCCTTATAGAATCATATGCAGCTGAACCATTAAACTCCTGTACCATCCATCCAGTTTCCGTGTGTTGCATTATTCCATGTGCCCTATGCAGATGTGCTCCATAATAACCGTTACTTATTCGTGATGCATCCTGTTCTTAGTGGCGGAGGCTGCCACTTCGTAGTCGTCCGTTTGGAGCGCTTGACGCTCGCTCATTCATCCTCGTTACCCATTCGAGGACTGTCTCATAGCAGAGAACATACTGTCGCAGACTCTGTACCATGCTGAGTCGTTGTTCTCGAAAATCCTCCACCGTCTTCTGGATAAGATCCACACTATCGTCGTATAACCAGTCGATGTTGATGTTTGCACCGCCTCGGGCCACCTTTCTCTCCATGTTGGATCGCTGCCCAGGGGTGAAAAAGTTAAAGTGCTTGGTAGAGCGGGGTGACATGTCCCCGTTCTCGCCCATATGGACATCTCCGTCATGGTCACGAGATCGTACCGAATCCATCTTGGCCTGTCGCTGACGCTTCAACATATCAATAACACTGTCGACAGTGCAGAATGTTCCAGTACGACCACATCCAGCGGAACAGTGTACCAGTATTGGTCGTGCCCGAGAGTCGGCCTCGGGCTCATCGTACCATGTAATAGGGAGTGACTCAAGTGACGTGATCTTGGATCCCACCACCGAAGAAGTCTCAACAGGCAGAGCGGAACGCTGCATGACATTGGCCAGCTCAACCAGCGCCAACAGGTGTGATGGCTGTGCTGGTGTACCAAAGTCAGGCCATGACGGGAAATGCAAGTGAGTAATCTCTCGAATGGGCGCAAAAGGATGAGCGGTATGAGAGAGTGCAAACTTGCGAACAATTACATAGGGGGTTTCTGCGGGGCCTTGAGTTGGTCTCGGTGTAGGTGTCGAAGACTCCAATGTTGTCGTGGTGTTTGCACGCTTGCGTCCCTGTTCGCTGGCCGAAGCCGATGGCGTGTGATGCGAATCGGACCTATGTTTGTCGATGTCAAGAGATACCTTCTTCTCAGACAGAAGCTTCAGTCTAATGGCTCCAAAGTCTCTGCCCTTCCAGTAAGGATGACACTTGAGCTGCCCGCCTTCAGACTCTGCAGTCAACATGACGACTACACGCACATCTTGCTGCCAAATGACAGACCAAAAGTCCTGAATAGACGTTAGTCAATTCTCGCATAGTGTCAGTGGCTTGCAACATACCTCGAAAGTGGCGGGGAGTGGTCCCTGAGTGGCGATGTACTGCTTGTTACTTCGGGAAGCTTTGAGGTGGCTTGCGTTGATGTAATCACATGAACCTTCAGGCTTCTCTTGCAACTTCACTCGAGCATGCTCGAAAGGTAAAATGTCTTTGTATCGATTCTTGACTCCCTTCTCAACACCACAGAGCTGCACCTGGCTTCGCTTATCCTTGTTCTGAGGATTAAAAGCCGCATACGCCGCCTTCATTCGAGATTGTTCATCAACCTCGATATGCAGGAACTTGTCCGAAACCTTCTTGCCGTGATCAGGCTTCGCGGCGGCCTCTCGTAGCCAGCGGGGGAGAGAGGGTGAGTCAAGGGCTGAAGGTCGTGATACATCCAATTGGCCAACACCATCAGCCAAGTCCATGTTCTGCCGAATGTTGGAAAAGAATGGGTTCACGTCGTTGCTGGCATTGGGAAGCATGACTCCGCCGATAACAGGTGCAATTCCTCCATGGCCAGGACCGGGTTTTCCAGGAGATCCAGTTGCCGATTGGTGATCGACCAGGTCAGGGAAGTTCTCCTGAAAAGAGTTGAAGCCACCCTTGAGGATACAGGTGCCACCGGCATACCCCTCACTCGTGAACTTCTTGATCATGTTCTGAGCGGTAATAGCATCGCGCTTGTCGGATGCGTGAGCATCATAAACAATGATGAAGTCAGTATCCTGCCAAGTAGAGAACTTCTCTGAGTCAGAGCTAGTCTGGAAAGTCTGCTTGAGTTTCTGAATGTTGAAGGTGGCTCGCTTAAGAAGTGTAGTTGGTATGCAAAGGTTGAGGGCACCTTGAATTCTAGACTGGGCGTAGTTCTGTGATGATCGAAGATCAAGAATAAGAAGTCTTTCCGGCTTCACACGCTGAATAATATCCCGTAGCTGTTGGCCTGTGATCATGTGAGGCTGTCCTGGCTCCAGAGTTGCCGGTACTGTTGCAGAGCGTCTAATATCTCGAGCATCAGGAGGATCCGGGCGATGTTCCATTACAGATAGCCGAGGGTCGCGATCTTCAGATCGAGTTAGACTCGTTCTCTGCTGTGGAGGGTCCATTGGTAGCGGGGAGTCGAATCGAGGCATGTTAAGAGCTGGAACATGGCCGTAGAGAGATGATTCGGAGTTACGCTTCGAGTCTGATGACACATAGGCCGAGTCTCCTTGGCTATCCTGGTCCACATCCATTCGGCTGGCTGGTCGAACATTGGCAGAGCTTAAGCCACGGCCAAAGGGCGATGGGCCGCCAGTGTCACTTCCATGGGTGTGCCATCTGGGAGGTCGAGGGCGCACAGGTGCAACTCCATTTGATGTCACTGACGGCTGAGCATAGTGACTGGTGGAGAGAGCAAACGACTTGCCGCGATTGAAGTCAGCCTGTTTCTTGAAGGCCTCGAACTCGGGATTGGCATCAAGGGGGACCTGCATAGGAATAGCAGCCTGGAAAGATTTCACTGATGATGAAGGGCTCCAATTCTCGTTAGGGAGCCCTGAGGAGCAGTCTCCACGCTCATTGGCTGATTCGACGATGAGGCCAAAATAGTTAGGACTTGGTGATCTGTTGTCGGAGACCACACGAGGCGAAAGCTTGGGCGGAGGGTGATTCTGGCCGACCGAGTATGGCATCCGGGGAGAGGCGAGAGGAGTCGATGTTTTTGTTGACTTGGTTGGTCGGAGAGCCTGAGAGTGAGAATGGGAGTGGTTGATGTTATACGAATTAGATCGTGAATGGGAAATATTATTAGAATGAGACTGTCCGCCGGGAGAGTGTCGTGCAGGAGTCTTCATTGTATAATGTAATGGCGTCCGGTCGCCAGTCCTGGAATCATGCATAGCGAAGGCGTTGATCGGGGTAGTCGACGTCATCTCTGGAGACGCAGGGGTAAAGAGAGGCTGAGCGAGGCTCATAAGGCCATGGTGAAGAGGTCGAGAATTAGATTAAAAGTGAGTGAGTAAGAGTAAGTGATGGATGGATTGGGAAGAAGGGGACTCGGAGTTGGTTATATCGAGAATAGTAGTAGCTAATGGAAGTCTAGCTTCAGCTAAATAAGGGTCTCGGGGGGGCGAGGGGACCTAGGACCGAGAAGTGTAGTGTAGTGCGAGTGTAGTGTAGTGTGGGAGTGAGTAAGGCAAGGCAAGGCAAGGTAGATTAAAGAAATGCAAATGCACCAGAGATAAAGATGAATGAATGGATGAACGAAGGCTACCCTCTCTTCCTTTAGGCTAGGCCAGGTCAAGAAGAGAAGCGGGCAGTTGGTGGGGTCTGTGAATCCGATCCCTGGAAGACTTGGAAACAGGCCAAGAAGGGGGGG
>JAADJF010000510.1:0-55565 GCA_012932015.1 Fusarium acutatum
CTTTAATATCTTTTATTAAAATCTATAGTTTCTTACTCTTTAAGTCTTCATTCTCCTTTCACTTAATATCCTTATTAAATCAAATTATTAATAGAGTATAATACTATTCTATTATACACTCTTAGTTTCTCAGTCTATTCTAACAGTAACATGACGCCCATACTCTCTGTTTAGGTTGTGTACCAGCTGCTAATATTAAAATGGTTCTCGTTGCGAGATCACATGGCTTCCTTAATTGCCAAGCTAGAAGCAACAAGGTTTCGCTGGGCAGCCATCTATGGTTTAGCCACAGAGATCACAAGCTGGTCTAAGACGCGGATCACGGCAAGCAAGGTCAAGGAGTAGAATTATATACTGCTTATGTACGCTGTTGAACCCAGTCGTGAAGTGAGAATAGAATAATTGCTAGCTACGACTTTGATGCGGAAAGCAACTTTGGCATAACGGTACTGATATATATAACAGCGGCGATAGCGTATAGTCATTTTGCAGCAGTCAAGCCTCTTTCGGCAACTAGCCAAGTTTATTCTGACAGATAGAATTCACAGCGCACGGCTCCATGTTATGCAGCAGGCTTTGGCCAAGGTGATGTTGTGAAGCAGGAATCGCTGTCATGAGTACAATGGGAATGTTGTTCATCAATAAAGGTATATAGCATTAAACTCATTCAGCTAGCTCATTAGACTAGATCAAAAGCGATTATCGTAGACGGTCAATGATGCGATTACAAACTATCGCGATGACCCCCTCGTGTGAATGTGACAAGACGTTAATTAGACCTTGCTGGGAGCAACCTGGTGGACTTCCTGATCCTCAGAAGAAACTCTCTCGGTCTCTTTGCTGAGAACCTCCTTCTCAACGTGCTCAAGATCGACATCAGCCACAGCAGCCTCGTCACCATCGATAACTTTGGCCAACTCCTCAAGCGTAGGTCCACGAGTCTCGACATACATGAAGAAGATGAAGATAACCTCACCGGCGACCCAGATGGTGTAAATAAGGTAGAGTCTCCAGGTGTTGCCCCAGTATCCAGTTTCCTTCTCGCCCTCGGGGACGGCGGGGGCTTGCCAGGCCTTGAAAGCAAGAGGGTTGAGGTAGTTGTTGAGCAGAAGAGCAATTTGGACCGAAATGTTGAGGAACATCAGACCCTTGGCACGGAGAGAGTAGGGAAGAATCTCGACAGCATAACCGATCAAGAGACCAGACCAACAAGTTGAGTAAAAGACACCGTGGAGCCAGACAAGGAAGATCATGGCGTTATTGGCGCCAGGGGCCTGGTGCTGCTCGTGGAGACCGCAGGTAAGAGTCCAGAAGAGAAGAGTCAGGCACATACCGCCAGTGGCGAAGAGGAAGGAAAAGCGACGGTTCAGGCGTTCGACGAGGAGAGCGCAGCCGATAGAGACAAAGAGATCGAGAATAGTCTTTCCGGCAGTGATGATGAGACGTTCGTTCTCACTATCGAGACCAGCGTTGATATAGAGACGGGCAGAGTAGTTGGAGACAACGCCATTGCCTGACCACTGAGAGAAGAGACCGAGGGAGAAGAGGACGAGGAGACGATATCGGTTACCCTTGGTCTTGAAGAAGTCGGTATAGCGGGAGCTGTTGTTGGCGAGCTGCTCGGCTTTGATGGTGTCGCGGATCTCACGGTACTCGAACTGAACGGTTGGGTGGTTCTCGTTGCCGTTGGCGTGGTATTTGGAGAGGATGTGAAGGGCTTCGTCCTGACGATCCTTGGCAATGAGGAATCGAGGGGATTCAGGGATCCCTAGAAGATTTCCGTTAGCAAGACCGCTAAATTATTCCACCAAAAGATCAACTTACACCAGAGAATGACGAGCTGAACGAGACCGGGAGCACCCTGGAGAATGGCGGGGAATCGCCACGACCAGTCGCTGTTGCCGCCACCCCAGTAGTGAGTACCGAAGCAAGTCCAAGAAACAAGCAGAGAACCCATGTTCCAGAGACAGTTGTAAACAGTAGTGAATCGAGCACGGTGCTGGGGATGGCATAGCTCAGCGAGAAGCATGGGAGAGGCAATCTGAGCGAACGAGTTGCCGAAACCAAGAAGAACACGACCACCAGAGTAGGTAGCGTAGTCGGGAGCTCCAGCCTGGAGACCAGCGCCGATAGCCATGAGGATGAAGCCGAGAGCGATACAAGGTCGACGACCCCAGCGATCGGCGATGACAGGGACAAGAGGGATAGAAGCAACGGAACCGATCTGGTAGAGAGCGACCAAGAGACCAAGTCTGCTGCCTTCGGGCTTGTCGAAGAAGTCGTTCCAAGTGTCAAAGTTTTGAACGACACCCATGTACATACTGAAAACGCGCGAGGTCAGTGGACTGTGACTGAATTCACAAATTCGGAGGTTTGCTTACCCATCCCAACCAGTTCCCATAGAGGAAACGCAAAGAGTGCACGCGTAGAAGGTCAAGACCCTCAGGCCAGGGTCCTTGTACCAACTAACATGCTCGAACTTGGGAGCTTCCTCCTGGAGCTTCTTTGTCTTCTCGTCGACCCCGAGGCCGATGATGTCCTTGATGCCCATGACGATTTCTCAATCGAGGGTTCAGGTATTAAAATGTAACAATAGAGTGAGTTTTGTTCTTGTTCTGCCAGAAGCACTCAGTGGCTTTAGCAGATTTGTTTGCTTGAAGGTGAAGAGTAAAAGGGAACGTGTAAAAAATGGGGGGAGATCCCTGAGTAGATATAGAAAACGCGTCGAGTGAGGCCAGAACACAATCTAAAATGTGACGGGCGTGCGGACCGGGTGACAGACCCCAGATTGCACGGAAGAACCGAGCAGGCAAAAAGACAAACAGCAATTGAATCAAATGGCAGGCGTCCGCTTAACGTGCAGTTCCACTCATTTGTTCGGAATGGGCGATCTTGTTCCACCTTGGCTGTCTTGGAAGTCTTGGTAGTCAGTGTCGAGCCAAGATGGAGGCCGGGCCGCCCTCAATTCCAGCAGGGATTAGTGCAATGGAGAAGTGAAATCGACAGTCACAAGCTGGGGGAACTCCACTGTGCTTCTTCTTAACTGATGTTGTTGCACGGAGCACCCCGTGAAGCATTATTATAATGGGGCTCTGCGATTAAGTCGCCCATAGGGATGATTTTCGCTATTAGCCTGTTACCGAAAAGGGGCCCTCTCATCTCGCCACGGGAGTTTTTCGCGAGGAACACCATGCTACAACATCGTCTTTTGTCTGTCGGATTTTTGCCATCTGATCTGATCTTTTGTCTAGAATCGTCGGGCCCAAACGTGCGATAGACATAACATCATGGCCATCACCGATGCTTACGCTTAGGGGCTGGGCTCTGCAACTTCCATTTTGCCTGTTGCCAGACCTTCTTGGGGCATCCATCAACAGAGCTGTGCCTCAAGTATTCGCCATCTTCCAAGACCATATTCTTGATCTCGATGGGCCATTTGATATCGAAAAATGAAGAAAACGCGGCGAGAATGAAATTTCCTCGTGGTGCGGAATTATGACCCGTGACTTTTTTGCTCAAATGGCCTCGGGGATATTCTCCAGTCTTGGCCTAGAGTGGCATTTGGCTAAATACGGGTAAATACGGGTAAATAAACAACCTTAATCAGTCCGCCAATCACAAGCTGCTCCCAATTCTTCTCCTGATCGATTCAATGTGTTTTCTCTCGTAAAACCCGAATATTAAAAATAAAGTATGCAAGTCCCGAGTTATTCTCGGCATATCAGCTGAAATAGCCACGATCTGTTATACCTAGGTGCATTGTCATGTGCATGGAATTTAGCCGATTGACAGATTAAATATCGGCCTAGAACCTGCGCGTCGCATAATGATCCCAGAACAGCTCAGAGCCAAGCCGAACTGGAGACCAACACAAGTTCTCAACCGTCGACCAAGACCTTGGCGCTCACGAACCCAATTTTCTTTTTCGCGACGATATCTCCACTCAATAAGACTTGTCCTGAGCTCGACCCGCCCTTGTTAGACGTGGATTTTAGGAACCGAGGGCCGAAATTCCCCAGGCCTAGATCCTGAGATATCCACTGTTTTCCAGTCGAGCGTGACTGATCTGACGGATTGAATCGACTCCGCCACGAGGGATAGGACGTTCAGCTGATGATGTCGCCGGCTTCCGATCGTATTGTGTCAAGATAGATTGACATAAAAATGGATTTTGCCTCTGTTAAGCGATTGCAATGGCTGGAATTGGGACCAAGTCTGTTTGCATAAGGCCTAGGCTGACTTTGATGTCTACGGGAATGGATACGTGAGAAGAGATAGGAAGAGACGATTTGATAATAGCAGTTTAGCATACTCTAGTGACCATCGATTCTTGAACTTGTTTATGATATAATGACATTCTGTTGGTCTCAATTGGGTAAACGGAACGTAGGGAGACCCGAAGCCTCTTGCATCCATAGATCATGAGAATTAATATAAAGACAGTCAGTTTCTCAATAAAATATATTCTCCTTGATTTCTACAGTACACCCATAGGGTAGTGGTAAGCTCTGTAAAGTAATAATGCCTTCCAATACTTCAAAGTCTAGGGTAGGTATATCTCTGACGCGCCTCAACGCGTGGAGGCTACGCGAATATCCATTCCAGAGAATGTCTCCAAACGATTCATAGCCTGAAACATGTTAATTTATCCATTATCAGCCACTGCCATGGTTCTCGATGCTTGATGATTTCCTGCACGTGGCAATTACCAAGAGTCTTGGCCCTCAAACGGTTCTCAATTTATCCAGCGGCCTCACGCACACAGTCAGAGCATCGTCATTCAAGGATAGTAATTGGACATTGAACTTATCCAAAAGTAACATTGGGTTGGCCAAGCTCCAAGGTTCAAGCAGCCAAGTAAGCTTGTGGATGTGAGAAAACTACTTGGCGTGGAGAAAACATCAACCCTGGGGGGAATGGAGATCGGCAGACGCGATCCACATGGATCTCTTAACAAGCATGAGAATTAAAATGGTTCTCTTTAACAAAAACCTGGGGAAAAGACAGTGATGACTATAGTTAATGGATCGACAATACATTGCTAAATACTATATATTGAGATATATAATAGTCTTAAATGTCCAATCAGCTGTACTAGAAGTTTACTTAAACAGTGCAATTAGCCTAAATTCACCCAATGTCATTTGGCGTCCATTCCTTATCGATAGCATTAGGTATTGTATTCTTAGAACTTGATAAGCACTTATCGATAGGCTTATCTCACGCTCGTCTTGCGCTTCGGACTTTTTGCTTCCCCGTTTCGCGACTTTCATAGGTCTTATTCCAGGTCTTTTGTTAGGTCACACCCTAATTAGCTTAGTTACTACATCTTACACTTTGCCATATTGCACCACTGTCGCAGGTGCCTTCAGGAGAGACACAAGGATGCCAAGTAGTTTGCTGCTGCCGATGAATCTTTCCTAACTGAGCTAAAGAAAGAGAAGATTTAAATTTGCTTTGTTAACAATTCCTGTAAAATCTTGACTGACGTCCTTCTTATCTGTACTGCCCTAAGTCTCCTTGATACCCTCTTGCTCGCCCTCTTTGATCTCATCCCCATCACCATCACCATCGACCTTCTTCGTGACATTTTTTGGAAGAGGAATCATAGGTTGCGCAGTAGTATTGATTTCCCAGATCTTGATCCAGAGTAAAATCTGCGTCGCGAGAATAAAGACACCAGCACCCAAGACAGCTACCCACGCTAACAATATGATAGTAGCTATTGGCGAGTAGATGATAAAGCCCAGCATCCGGGGCTTGAAGGAACTTGGGTATGTGCGATTAACCAGCCCGAAAGATATTCGCCAGGCAGATTTAATGACCCATGAACCATGAAGAAGCAGGAGAGGGAACACAGATGTGCAGATCACAAGGGCGAGATATTTGTGAAGTCGTGACGTGATCCGATCCTTCAGCCAAAAGCCAGGACGAGGCTGCGGGGTTGCAGTGCTGGATTTAATGACAGAAGTATCTTTTTCGTCCTTCTTGTCATTTTGGTCGTCTTCATCGGGGAATGAATCGACCTGCTTGGCTGACCACCAGCAATTAGCTATGATGAGGACTGCGAGTGTCCAGAAGAGGTCGCTTTTAAGGTACTCGTAGCGGGTGGCGTCTGAGTACCACCAGGACTCATAATGTGAGCAGTGCTTGGCAGTCATCTTGGCGATTGATTCAAATAATGGTACGAGGAATTGAGATGCATTGCGAATCAGACTGAGGCGGGGAGTTTATTCATTTATTATAAAAGCTCCTGTTTAAATGGCTGCCTGGAGCATCATTTTGCTTCCCCACATTCTATGAATTTCCTTGTTGTGATTGGCTTTAAATGTTGAGCACTGGGGCTAGTCAGTCAGCATTGCAGTCAAGGATGATTTACTCCGTAGCTCGCCTGGATTAATGGACTGATAGGATATATATTGGACTGCTACGTAATAAAGAGACTTAGAGACTCAGCCCCTTGGCTTTTGGCCACGCAAACGAATGTAGTATCTCCCGCAACCGAATACCAATTTCAGCTATCGAATCAACCAAGTTACCAAAGACACTCCCTCCGTCGTCCTAGGCGCGACCTTTGTTACCACACAGACGCGCACCAGACCTGAGACCGATCAAACGTCAGTACGTCTCAGGCTTATCATGGAAGCTCAATCGTCAAGTACCGGTTAGAGATCCTGCTTGCATTCTGGGTTAGGGCTGGTATTAGGAGGGCCAGCCTTGATCTTGATGTTGACCGTGCCACTAGGTCCACTGATATCAATTGATACCTCCCCAGCCTCGGTATTCTGGTCAATAACTTTCTCCAGGGCGGTGCGAATAATGTCGGCCTGGGAAGTGTCAGGAGATTCGGTGCTGCACTCCTTCTTGGTGGCCTCGTTGATCTGGCCCGAGATAATACCAGCTATGGCAACGCCACCGGCATTGGCGACGAAGGGTTTGTTGAGGAACTCCCAGAGATTGCCACTAGAGACATACTCAGCAGTGCTCAGCCAAGCGCTGTAACCCAAGAGCAAGACGTAGTTGGTTGCTTTGACAACGCATTTTTGACCAGCCCTGCACGTGTCCTTGAGGTCGCGCGATTCAAGTTGAGTGCCCTCAGATATAGTACTGTTACCGACGATCTCGTCAATATCGAGCTCAACGGCAGACCTCTTATGGACTATGTTTTGTCAGCACCAAAGCGGATTGTATCGAGTTACGTTCTCCTTACCTTTATCGTCCCACTCATTTTCAGGGACACCTGTAAAGACGCCCTTGGCAAGCTCTTGCCAGCGAACGTTTTTGCCATCGAACTCGCTGATTTCACCATGGTTAACACCGAGAACTCCTTGGGCTCCAAGGAGACCGGCTACGACAGCGGTGAGAAATCGCGTGTGAAACATAGTGGCTAGGTTGGAGACAGTTTTTGAAGAAAAGATGATAGGATATTGGGATGAGTGACAGTGTATGATGATAATTTCCAATGCTAAGCTATGCCGCAATTGTGCGACTTTAAGTAGTTTTCCTTCATATAAAAGACTACTTTTATTCATGTGAGAGCCGAATAGAACATATCACAACGCAACGTCTTGTTGCCAGGTTTGTGTCTGTATACTTGGAATCCCGTTTCTTCTGCCGATCATTATCCTACAGTTTTAAAATTCATCCTTCGCAAGTTCCTCCTAGGCATCAATAAACTTCTAAGGTTGATGATCAGCCTGCTCCGCCTTGTTTGGTTGGGGCCTGTCCATAAGCAAAGGATCCACTTGCTCGTGTCCAGGGATAAACAGCCCCCAATGCCAGCACTCGGATGATGAGGGAATTCCCGCAGCATGCAGATCAATGATGATCAATAACCCGGAAGACAGATCTCAAAACCGAAGGATTTATTAAGTTTCCGAAATTAGACCCGGAACTTGCCAAAAATCCGAAGTCCTTTCTCGTCGAGAATTGAATAGATATACTGACGTCATTGTATGAGGCTGAGGAACTCTTTTGACCTATAGTCATCTAGAGAAGAGGTTTCTTCGCTGCCTGATTATTGATTCTATGTCAGAGATCATCGAGAAGGAATATATCAGGATCAAAGGATTTTCTGACCTTCCGAAATGGAAGGCCGGCATCTCCTTGAGAGACGAATTTCCAGTTTACGGACAGAGTCATTGACGCAATTGTCTAAAGATCTGCTGTAGTGATAGAACTTCCTACGTAATGTTTCCTAAGCCTATGAAAATTTGCAAGTTGAGGGAAGGCTTTTCTATTGAGATAGGCTCTCCAAAGAAGTATTAAAGTCCTCTGTCTACCCACGAATTCAATTCCAAACTATTCTCATCTTCATCTTCTCATTACAATCTGATAAATATCAACTACCAACACTTTCCAAACATCTTCATCTTCTACCCCAACTTTTTACATCATGATGTACTCCTTGACAGTCTTGATCGCAGCTTGCACTGCTTTGGCTGCTGGCTCACCCACACGCCCCAACCCCGCTGGTCTTCAGGCTCGCGATGATCTTCTTGGACCAGCCACCTGTCCAGGTGGTGACAAGTTTGCCCTCAATGAAGAGGATGCTGCTGCTGGCGCTGAGGGGTTCAAGTTGTGGGTTGAGCAGGGTGCTGATGGAAAGATTGATCTCTCTGGTAACTTCAAGGGCCAGATTTCTGTATGATATGTCCTTTCCTTCAAGTTCACAGCTAATCGCGAGATTCCAGAAAACTCACAAAGGCGTAACCTTCTTTGCTTGTGATTACAAGAGTGGTGGAAAGGGCAGTTATATCAACGGCAACTTAGTCCAGTCGGTTCTTCGAAAGGATGGTTACCTCGATAGCAAGTGCGGCAGTGGCAGAGCTGGCTACGAGAGCAGCAACGACCTCAACATTGGCCGTACCTATGTAAGTCCGATACTACTCCATTCGTCATCAACACATTTAACATTTGACTCTTTAGAATGGCGACCACTATTGTTAAAGGAAGCAAGTTACAGCATGATCCCAACTCTATATAGTTCTCTGCTGAGTCCTATGTGATTTAGCAATGTTGGGGTAATGCTAAGGATATATATTTAACTAGGATACTGTCTTTACCTCAGATATTTATCTGTCTTTACACTAGATATTCAATTGAGATTCTGTATAATTCTTTGCTTCGGAGAGATTTGTGGTCTTCTAGGGTTATTGCCGCCTCTTGCCCAGAATATCCACTATTGCCTGATGCCCATATCTCGTAGCAATTGCTAAAGCTGATTTTCCTTTCCAGTCTCCACTGGGAATAACATACTCAACATCAGCTCCCTTTTCAATAAGCAAAAGAACAACGAATTTGTGCCCCCAAAATGCAGCTTGGCAAAGCGGTGTAAGGCCCCAGCCATCAACAGAGTCCGGCCCAACCTTGCCCGTTTCCAGGAGTTCACGGATAATACCAACATGGCCATTCTTGGCAGCATCTGAAAGAGGTGTGTGCCCATCCTCATCCATATGATCAGGATCCGCCTTATACTTTTCCAGCAGCAGTCGGACAACAGATGCCAGACCTTTTTCTGCGGCGTAAGAAAGAGGTGTTCTCCCTTTGAAGTCAGGGGAATCCGGGTCAGCTTGGCCGATTTCTACGAGAGTTCGAATGACACCTTCGTGCCCGTTTCTCGCCGCATATGAAATCGGTGCCAATCTGGTACTCTTGGCTTCATTGGTAGGTCTTAGACCAACAGTTGCCCCCTTGTTGATGAGAAGCTTAACGATTGCCTCATGCCCCTTCTCTGCTGCGAACGAAAGCGGTGTTCTCCCATTATAGAATTGTGCTCCAATGAATGTCGCCTGTGCCTCAGTGTTAGGATTGGCACCCATATCTAGCAGTGTTCTCACGGTGGTTTCGTTTCCATGTTGTGCCATATGGGACAAAGCCGTGCGCCCAAATCTATCCGGTCGGTCGATCTCGACCCTCCCAGTCTCGAGAAGTAGTCTCACAATAGCATCATACCCTCTTACCGCAGCAGATAAAAGTGGTGTAGACATACTATAGAGAGGATCTGGGTTCGCCCCATTTGCCAGTAGTAACCGGATGATGTCCTCGTTCTTGGAGCGTGTTGCACGAAGCAGTGGTGTAAAACCAGGGGTTGTTGAGCAGTCGACCTCGGCGCCATGCTCAAGCAAAAGTCGGACAATAGTCTCATGTCCGTTGTCAACTGCACGTCCTAATTCAATGCTGATGTCGCCAGGTTCCGTGTCAAGGAACAACCTCACCAGGCTCTCTCGCTTGTTCTCCACAGCATAAGACAGTGGTGTAAGTCCAGATTTCGACCTCACTGACGAAGAAGCCCCGTTCGCAATCAAGATATGAACTGCGGCTTCATGCCCTCGCTCTGTGGCAAATGACAATGGGGTACGTCCTGCATTCTCATTATGATAATTCCACTTGGGAATGTCACCATCTTGAGAATCAACTTCCGCCCCCCTCTCAAGGAGCATTACCATAATGGCCTCATAGCCTTGTTCAGCCGCATATGAAAGAGGCGTCCTCCCAGTCCGGTCCGCTATATCTACCGCTGCCCCTCTGTCAAGGAGATTCTCAACTAGCTCAGCAAGGCCGAAATGTGCCGCTATATGAAGGTGTCTCATAAAGAAGTAACCGAGTTGAAATCTCTGGAGGGCGTTTCTCATGGCAAGACTGACAGTCGCTTCATCATTCATGAATTCGATAAGCTCATGGTTCGAAATGGAGGATTCGCGCCCGTGATGACCCCAATTGAGAGCGCTGTACCACCATAATGGATACGAGGATCGGGTAGCGAGGTCAAAGTCCAGAAAGCGGTAGCGTTCGTTTTCGTCAACCCATAGATGTGTCATGCAGGTTCTTGTAATATCTTGTTCCGTCAACGGAAATAGCTCATGGGGGTTTTGTATGAGATGTTCCTGTGCAGTGTAATGAACAAGCCGGATGATCTTGTTAGACTCGTCAAAAGCTACAAGTCCGGCACAGACAGAGATAATGGTGGACTCGAAGGGCAGGTCCTGCTTGTAAACCATGCGGCCTTTGGATCTCGTAGCAAGAGCATATTGTAGGTCATGTATGGTTAACTCGCTTCTAGCGTAGGTGAGCCAAAGGAGAACTCGTTTAGCGAGGATCGCGTGATCAGGTTCTTGTGACTTGATCCTGGCCATGGTTTGCTCGTAAGCATTGGCTAAGGCTTTGGCGTTGCCTTTGCCACTTCCTCGCTTGAACATGGCTAACTGGTTTCGGATCTCTGTTTCAGACACTTTGTAGCTGAGCAACTTCAGATATATCCGTGCCAAGAGAAACCTGCAAGCCGTTAATGATAAAGTCTCTGCCTGCCAAATAAAAACATACATTCCATCCACAGATTCTTGAACAGACTCTATAATATCCTGACGAAGTGCCTTATTTTGCCGGATGTCAGAAGGCAACATGTTAAAGTTTCCTTCGATGTATGTGCCGATATCATCTCTAACTGCGTTAATCTCTAGTTTTATGTTATTCAGGAAGTTGGATCTGATCTCAGAGGAGATTGCGGTGTCAAACCGTGAAGTGGCAAAGAGATTGACGTCAAATTCTTGCTGTAGTCGAGCAAGCTGCACAAGAAAGGACTCTCTTGCGCCAGGAGCACTCCCGTACTCGTCAAGTGCGTCGACTATGATAAACACTCTCGAGTGTTCAGAAATCACAGACGCAAGAGTAGAAATGATCTCTCTGGATGAGGGTCGTGTCCGTGAGATAGCATGGCTTGTGTAGAGAGAACGTAGGCAGTCCGGCAGCGACGGCAAGCTGGCAGAAAGCTGTTTTAGGATACATGCCAGGAGTCCATCACTGGTTTGTTGATCTTGTCTCTGGAAGTTGCAGAAGATGTATGATATACCACTTGCAGAGTAGCCCTCGAATTCTGAGCTAAGGTGGCCGACTAGACCCGATGTCAAAATAGTCTTGCCGACACCTGGTATGCCTTGGCAAAAAAGAGTTTGCCCAGGTGTCTTCAACCAATTTCGGTACTCTGACATATTCAGAAGCCAACTGCCAGTTCCTGGTTCTTGAACCTTCTGAAATTCGCTCTGTTGTAAGCCGTAGTCGATTGTCGTGAGCCAGTCTAGTATCTTAATATCGTCCTTTCTGTTCTGACTGGTTCTAATCTCGGCGACATCCTTGTGTGTTTCAGAGACAAGAGAGTGGACTATTCATAGTTAGCTGGCAGTTTAAGTTGGGGAAGACAAGAAACTGACCATCGTTCAACAAGTCCTTCAGTGGACGCTCCCCTTCCACATCAGCTGGCTGCACATATTGTAAGAGCTCCTTTGCTAAAGCTGCGGCTACAATAGCTGCGTGTTCCTGCCAATCTTTGTTCTTGTGTGAGTCGGCATAGTCACATATGCCCCGTATGACAAGACAAGGAAAGTGATTCACCAAACCCGCAGCCTCCATCTCTATACAGAGGACTTGTCCCCCGAGATCTTTGTTGAGTTTGTTCCGCGATGCAGCATCTTTGATCAACTTGTCGCCTGATGCGATTAGACCGTAGTGTATGCGCATCTCTCTGTCTTTCCTTTTCACAACCATCGATCTATCACAGAAACGACAAGGGTCCTGCTCCTCATCCTCGCTCTCATCTACATCCTCATCATCCGTATTGCAAATCGTGGCTGAAATATGATCGTAAGACGACTTAAACAACACGTCTTTGAGAGACTCGTTCCGTAGAGATGCAGCAGCAAGCTTTGGCCATTTCTGTTTCAGTTCTTCGAGATACTCGGGTATCTTGGTTCCAATTAGATTGTGTTGCGTCTCCAGCTGTGTAAGAGCAGTCAAAAGTGACTGAGGTGGATTGTTGAGTGACCCAATTCGTTCAAATTTTCCCAGCCCATGCACTTTGCCAGCATCCCATCTCACTACTCCAGGATAGTCACCAGAAGATGTACTGACAACAACGTCTCCAAGTCGGACCTTGTTAGATGGAATGCCACCGCCGATGCCTACCATCAGACCGACTTTGATAGAAGGAAAGGTAGTGAGGAGATGACTAGCAACTGTTGCTGCTGGGATATTTCCAATCATACCCTTTGGTAAGCAAGTAATGGCAATGTTGTGAGGCCCAATGGAACCAAGAGTATATGTGTTTGTATCGTTTCGGGACTTCGATAGTGATGGGTGCTGTTCATCCAGCATGGCTGTAGCGGCCGTCAGCTCCTTGGGCAAGGCGCAGACCCATCCCACGCTATAATCAGCATGCGTGAAGACATCCTTGCTCTGCCTATGTTCACTCATCAGAGGTTCTGACCCAGGCTATATGGGGTTTGTGTGGACAATATGGTCTAAAGAACCAAAGAAATATAGAGAAAGGAAAAAGAGGGCTAGCACAGAGCTTACGAAATAATTAACCCGCGCCATCAGTAGATCCGATCCAAGACCAATCGTAGGGTCGGGCCGTCTTTGCTGACCTGCAGCTTGCATGTGAGCCCTTGTATTCTTATATGGGGGCCTTACGAGCCTTTGGGAGCGGGAAAACATCAGACCTTGAGATAGGGTGTTCAAATAAACTTAGTAAAGAGTCTCCTAAGTTTAGGCTAGATTTACCTAAATATTTTCATCGCCTAGGGTTAAGGTCCTCAATTTTCTCTCCTCCCCCAGGGGAGATAGCAAAACTCAAGACCGTGACTAAAGAGAGGAAAAGATTCAGATGAGGAAGCCTAGGTTTAAAGAAATCTTCAACAGCTTGCTTTGGTATCCTCTTTTTAAATCTCATTTTTAATGCTCCTTGTGGTTTTCCTTGGGTTTGCAAGACTGAGTCCGACTGTATTGAAGCTTTTCTAGGTCATATCACTGTCAAGGTATGAAAGCATGAGACTGAGACTTGTTTGTAAGTATATACTATCCTCCTCATATGTACCAGAAAACTATATACGGTGAAACTTAAACATGGCGATTATTTGTTGTCGAATCGCGAAACAAGCACGGATCCGCCAAGGCTCTTGGTAGCATAGTTAAGAATACCATAACGATGTCCAGGGAAGAACTGCCAATCATTACCAAGCGAGACAGTGGATCCAAAGTTCGTAAAGCTGTTACCGTCGGTGCTATAACTGAACACAGCAGATCCAGCAGCACCAGGGCTGATATTAGCGGTGACACGAAGATACACCTTGCGGAAAGAAACATTGTTTTGTCGGGCCGAGACACTTCCTGTGGATTTGGTGGTCCAGTCAGTGTTCATGCTGAGGCCTGTGTTGAAGACAAGGTTGAAGTTGCTTCCTTCACGTTCGATGCCGATCCAGGCTGATGAGTCGCGAAGAACGGCAAGGCCAGTACGATCACCATCGGCCATCTTCGAGAAGTCGATGAGAACTGTACCAGTTCCTTGAGGACCGCGGATTCGGTGGGTGAGGGTGTTGCGAGCTTGATACAGGTCCTTGGTAACAGTAGCGGTCTTCAAGGTCAAGCCGTTGTTGACAGTAAAGCTCTTGGTATCAGGGTTATGGTTCCACTCCCAATCTGCTCGGAGGTTGGGGCCAGTGAACGTATCAGTACCGATGGGGCTGGGAACAGTGCGCTTAGGAAGCGGGTAGTCGTAGTTGCCCCATTGGCCATTGACCAGAGTGATCTTGGGGAAACCATCGCTGCCCCAAGTGATAGGAGCTAAGGCCGGTGCTCTTCCTCCAGGGTACATGTCCACGAAAGACATGTAGTACCAGTTGCCGTTGGGTGTGTCGATAAGGCCGCCTTGATGAGGTGCTCCGGATCGAGGGGCAGTAGCAAGTTTGAGGTTATCGGCGATGATGCGGAGATCATAAGTTCCGAATGGTCCGTTGGTTGACTTGGCGATGTATTGTCCCGTAGCGGGTCGAGTTAAGAAGATGTACCAGTTGTTGTCCTTCTTGTACAACCGAGATCCCTCGAGAGTAAGCGTAGATGGCGGTCGGAGGACAATTTGTTCCTTGACTTCGGTCTTCATGTCCTTGGATAGCTGGGCAATGTGAAGATCACCGCGTCCATAGGCAACGTAAGGAGTGTTGTCAGTATCAAAAGTCAGACCAGCATCGTAATAGCATTTGTTGATGGTTGTGATCTGAGACCACGGGCCAGTTGGGCTTGAAGCACTGTAGATATAGGTCTTGCCGAACTCAATGCAAGCAACGAAGTAGAACTTTCCGTCGCTCTCGCGGTACCGGAGAGAAGAGGCCCAGATACCCTTGACGTAAGCTCGCTGTCCGTTCTCAAGACTGTACTTGGAGGACCAGTCGAGAACAGGGACGGAATGGCCGATGTGCTCCCAGTTGACGAGATCGTATGATCGAAGAACTGGAGCACCGGGGGAGTAATGGAATGTCGAAGCGGTCATGAAGTAGGCATCTCCAGCGCGCGTGACTTCCACGTCGGAGAGATCTTCCCAGATAACAGGGTTCGTGAACTGTTCTGCCAAAGCGGCAGCGGCCGAAAAGAGGAGGCCAAGAATAGCACGCATTTTGAAGCCGTGAAGAACTAAAGAGTGTTGATGAGTAGCATTGATTTACAGCTTTTCCCACTGAACTTATAAGAAAAGGACCGACACTCCAATTGAGAGTTTTGACATGAAACGATTGGTGCGCTTTAGCTGAACAGGGATCAGCGTCCAGACTTCTTAGAGTTCTCACGGAAATACATGCCCCCTCTAGAGCCACGAGTAGCAGCGAGCCAATGTTTATTACAGGGTTGAACCCCGCATTATGCACGATGCGCCAACTTCAGGCTGAAACAAACGTGGTCAAACAAATCAGCAGACGCTTCATTTGTTCGTCACTACTCGAGTAATTAAGGGGAGCTGAAGGGTGTATTAGCCTAATTTGGGCGTGTTTTATATGGATCGCTTAACGGAAGATCGGCACTTGCAGCATTCGGCATTTGGTCGATGTCATCATGTCCCCTTTCTGAAAGACGGAATGCCTCTTCCGTTACCCCAGATGAAGCAAGGATACACCAGATGATTTGTGTTCATCGCATCCTTGACTGAAACATGACTCAAAGTATCTTCTCGTATCCGTGCCAATCAGCTGAGTCTCCGCCGATATGTTGTCTGTTTCTAGTAAATGATTTGCCTTGTTCCGATTATCCGGGTTCTACTTCCATGAACAGCTGTAGTCTGACGATGCGCGCAAATAAAGCTTCAGGGTCGGTGTTAAATATGGCTCCATGTCCGCATGCTAGTTAGGCGCGCAAATTGTTTGTGGTTATCTTACGAAGACATCATAGCCTATTTGTGCAAATACAGTATTCGCTCGTTTATCACTCGTTCACCAGTGCTTAAACGACTTTGAGTTGCTACCTTCCCCGTTCGGGAAACTGAGATCTACATGCCAGCATAGGCGGATATTTAAAGGCGGCCTCGAACTGCTTCTAACAATCTCATTATAGAATTACTCTTCTTCAAGAGCCTGAGTTGGCAGACATTGATTCACGTCACCAGCTGTTCCGAGACTCTACTCAAGATGTGGTTGACCTCCCCATTGCTGTTCGTCAGCACCCTCTTGGGCCTCACTGGCGTTGCTCTAGCAGACAACCCAATCGTCCAGGACATCTACACCGCAGACCCAGCACCAATGGTCTACAATGGCCGTGTCTACCTCTTCACCGGCCATGACAACGACGGCTCTACCGACTTCAACATGACAGACTGGCGTCTCTTCTCGTCAACAGACATGGTCAACTGGCAACATCATGGTGTACCCATGAGCTTGAAGACCTTCAGCTGGGCCAACAGCAGAGCCTGGGCTGGACAAGTCGTTGCTCGAAACGGAAAGTTTTACTTCTACGTTCCTGTCCGCAATGCGAAGACGGGAGGAATGGCTATCGGCGTCGGTGTTAGTACCAACATCCTTGGGCCCTACACTGATGCCCTCGGTAAGCCATTGGTAGAAAACAATGAGATCGACCCAACTGTCTATATCGACACTGATGGTCAGGCATACCTATACTGGGGCAACCCTGGCTTGTACTATGTCAAGCTCAACCAAGACATGCTCTCCTACAGTGGCAGCATCAACAAGGTTTCGCTCACAACTTCTGGATTCGGTAGTCGTCCAAACAACGCGCAACGTCCTACTACCTTTGAGGAAGGACCCTGGCTGTACAAGCGTGGCAACCTTTACTACATGATCTACGCCGCCAACTGTTGTTCCGAGGATATCCGCTACTCAACTGGACCCAGCCCCACTGGACCATGGACTTACCGCGGTGTCGTGATGAACAAGGAGGGTCGAAGCTTCACAAACCATCCCGGCATTATAGACTTTGAGAACAACTCGTACTTCTTTTATCACAATGGTGCTCTTACCGGTGGTAGCGGATACACCCGGTCCGTGGCTGTCGAGAGCTTCAAGTATGGTTCCGACGGTCTGATCCCCGAGATCAAGATGACTACGCAGGGCCCAGCTCAGGTCAAGTCTTTGAACCCATATGTCAAGCAGGAGGCCGAGACTATCGCTTGGTCTGAGGGTATCGAGACTGAAGTATGCAGTGAAGGCGGTCTCAATGTTGCCTTTATCAACAACGGTGACTACATCAAAGTCAAGGGAGTTGACTTTGGCAGCACCGGTGCAAAGAGCTTCAGCGCTCGTGTTGCCTCTAACAGTAGCGGTGGTAAAATTGAGCTTCGACTCGGTAGCAAGACTGGAAAGCTAGTCGGTACCTGCACGGTAACGACTACTGGAAACTGGCAGACTTATAAGACGGTGGACTGCCCCGTTAGTGGTGCTACTGGCACGAGTGATCTCTTCTTGGTCTTTACGGGTACTGGGTCTGACTATCTGTTCAACTTCAACTGGTGGCAATTTAGCTAAAGAATTTACGATGTGGATGGTGCGAGAGTTTGCACTTCTTGTAAATAATTACTCTGGCTATAGTATATAACTCTCATTGATTGCGACGAGTGGCCATTAGCCTCAAATCCCCGTATCGCAATATTTCCCACTCCATATCTTTCATACCGTTGATTTTTATCATCTAATAACAACCTTTGCATCAACCAAACAGGATGTGAAGGCTGTGCAGGAGATACAATTGTTGAAAGCTTAGGTGACATAAGGCTGATAGGCAGTACCATTTTGCTGCGCCTCTCGCAACAGTCGCTTGTTGGAGCGGCTGAGCCAGATCTTCATCACGATGGCGCAGGCGCTAGAGGTCAAGCCGAAAGCCATCATACCGATGAAGGCACTGATGTACCGAGGCTCCTCCTTGGTCACGAACATGAAGGGAGCAGTGAAGTTTCCTACCAGATTTTGTTAGTCATGGTTCAGGGATTGGGGTCAGAGTAAATTTACCGATTTGAGACAGAAGGTTGCAAAGTGCAACGGAGGCAGCTCGCTTTTCGGGAGTCTTTGCAAGAGCACCTGAGACAGTCAGAACCATATTAAGTAGTCGAATAGTAAGGACAACATACCGCTGACATAACCCATGATGAGAGGGTTGGCGATGTACATGCCGCCGACGTAGATGAAAGAGGCTCCATATCGAGCCTGGGGGTTGGTGGTCGCTAAGCAGACGATGAAACCGATACAAGCAACTGCAACAGGGATGGCATAATGTAGACCTCGCTCCTTGACCCTATGAGACCACTATTAGTAATTGTGTGATGACCAGTATCACCTTAGACTTACTTGTCAGAGTGCCAAGCGTTGACATATGAGCCGATAGCAGCAAAGATGTAAGGAGGCGCAGTAAGAACAAGAGCGATGACAGAGCTGTATCCCCAATCCGCAGCCAAACCACGAACGATGGAAGGGTAGAAGTTGGAGAAACCGTAGGCAGCGGAGATGGTGATGTTCATGAGAGTAAGGATGTAGAGCTTAGGGTCGCGAACACTAAGCTTCAATCCTTCCCAAGCACCGGTCTTGGCCTCAGTGGTTGATGGGCGATCAGCAAGGACACGTGCGGCAGCAACCTTTCGCATGTCTTCAGTCATAGTCCACATGGCGCTGCCGGTGGTCGAGTCGGGATAATCGGGGATGAACCAGATACAGATCATGGCAGAGCCAGCTCCAGCGGTGGCGAGGATGATGAAGAGCCACTGCCAGCCAGCAAGGCCGTGGGCTTTCTCAAGAGTGGCGTAGGTGGCGGCGGCAATGAGACCGGCTGAGCAGAAGGCAATTGTCTGGGCTGAGTAGAGGATAGCCATGCGGAAAGCAACTTCTTTTCTGGTGTACCTAGAATATCGAGTGAGCTTCGAGAAAATGGTGAGACAGTAGGAATAGATGAGCTTACCAACAACCAAGCAGGTAGATAGCTCCGGGAAGAAGAGGCGCCTCAACAAGACCAAGAGCGAAGCGAACGCCCATGAGTCCAGAGTAAGACTTGACACCAACAGTAGCGACACTGACACCAGACCACACAATAGCCATGAGACAGAGATAGAGACTGGGCCGAATCTTGGTGATCAACATGTTACTGGGAAGTTGACCGAGGACTGCGAATGTCAGTATTCTTTCCAAACACCAACTTTGCAGAGAGCTTACCATAACCGAGAGAGAGAATAGAGACAGCAGAAGAAAAGTTGGCACCAGTAAGATTCAAATCCTCATCAAACGTGCTTAATCTAGCGTGACCAATTGACGCTCTGTCAAGGTAATTGAAGAAGTAAAGGCACCAAACACAAGGCATGAGAGTCATATCAAGACGACGAACAATCTTCTTCTCCAGCTCACGCCAGTTCGGAATACCAAGAGCGTCAATCTGCTCCTCGGGGCTAGGAAGACGACCTTCATTCTTGAGATACCCCTCCTCTACCATACCGAGCTCCTTCTCAATGGCAGAAGCGGTATCGGCCTTCTCGTCAATGGGGGCCTTGACATTAGAGCCCGGGACCTGATTGTCTTGCGGAGGCACATCACCGCCCGCTTTCTCATTCGGGGTCGTCATATCTTGACAAATAACGAGGAACAAATAAAGAGATAACGACTATTCAATTGGTTGAGAAAGGGAGGGCTTGTGAAGTCAACCAAGGGAAAAGGCTGAGTACACGAGTGAAAAGGCAAGGACAAAACGATGGTGGATGGCATTTTTTTATAGATGAGCGAGACACAAGAGAAAAAGAACATTGCGATGGGAAAAAAAGGAAAACCCCGCATCTCTCCAATATTGGCATGGCTGGGCAAGCTGGGGAAAGTTGTGTCCCCAGATGGTTGCATGTGTGAGCCAAGAGTCTGGGGCAAAGAAGAATTCACCTCTTGGTTTAAAAACTGGAGAAGAAAAAAGGGTTCTGGGGCAAAAACGGTCTCGCGTGCGCGAAAACACACAGACTGGATCGGACCCCAGATGAATTACCAAAGATCGGCGGTGTCAAATGGTGATCAGATCACTTGCAATAAATAGCTCTTTGGAGTTTTTGTTTTGAAGTTCAATTATTAATCTATGATGCAATGGCAGTTGTTAAAGAGGCTGAAAATGAGGCTCTTTTTATCAGCGCCGCATTACCGGCCCGTAGGTCAATAGACGAGCCTCGACCACTCTAGTCTCTTAAAAAATGCCCATAACGAATCTGGCGTGCTATTATTATTCCACGCTTTCATCAATTCGTCCAAGACAAACGGAGTCACAATTCTCTCGTATGTTTTTTTTTCGCTCTAGCTAGCCACTCGCCAAGCTCACTGAATCGCAATACATTCATTATATTCCCCAATTACGCAGCAATTCTCAGCTCAAAGAGGGGGAGGCTCCCGTCTCTCCCGTCCAGTCTGGGCATGTTACTCCAAAAACGCAGTAAAAAGCCCGAGTCTTCCCGTGCCAAGGGCGGAGAGTCTATTACTGCGACCTGTACAGTGATGCTCCGGGCATGACTACCCACTATAGTGGATTATTCCCGCCTGGGCAATACTCCACCATCATGTCAGGGCCAAGCGTTACAGCGCCAAGTTGTTGATTTGAGGTGGGAAAAGGTTATTCTTAAGCTTGTTCAGGACCTTGGCGTATGGGGCTCTCGTGTACCCGCGGGACCAAAGGTCATCCAGTGTTACTCCGGATCCGACTGTTTGCCGTGCCCAGCCAATCCCGCGGGAGATTTACACGCGAAGACTTAGTGATACCAAGAAATCTGGCATTTTTCGGAGGTAATTCTGAGATCCTTTTCAATGTATCATCTACAATACCTCCGAGGTGGTTTATGTATCTTTTTCTCTAATAGTTGCGAGACCTCCCGTCTCCTTGACTCTTTGATAAATTTTAAGAGAACTCTGGTTGCTCAGCTCGCTGAGTCACAAGCTCTCACAGCGCATGCCCATCATAATTATAGGGCACTTACAGTGGTTAAAAACGACATTTTTCGCATTGATGTGAGCTGTATTTCAAACCTCCGGCACTTGTTTTCTTGGCTTCATTCTGATCTTGGCAAAGAAGTACTCCGACTCGGAGTCTCGCTCTCCGATGCCAGACCCGAGCTGCGCAAATGAGAAGGTAACGAGTGTGGTGAAATGATGAAAACTGCAAGCGCATTGCTTAAGTGATGTAGCAGAACTAACGAAGGTACCGGAACGAACAAAGAAAGTAGTGCCATTTCCAACAGGATACCAGATTCTGCAGCGGCCAGCCTCTTGCAAAATGAGAAAAAACTTGCATTATTGACTTCCAATTGCCATCCAATCGTCCTGTTGCGACCTGGGAATACTCATGCGTCCTTCGCCCATGACTCCCATTCAAAAGAAGCAAGCATAAACGGCCCTACGCCATTTTGTCCATTCTCAAGCTTTGGTCTGCTGACGTAGTACTATTGCCGTCAGTATTCCTCTGCGTCATGAACGATGTACTCACCTCAAACGTGACATTCGAACTAGTCAAACCACATTCAGCGACCGTGCTATTCAGCACCAACGACCCATCGCCGCCTTCGGTGACAAAGTTGTCAATCAAGCTTGTGAAAGCATCTTTAGCGGTTTCGAGATAATCATCTGAGTCGAGATATCCCAAATCAACAGCTTTTAGTAATCCCCAGGTAAACATGGAGGAGCCGCTACTCTCGATGAAGTTGCCTTCGCGCTCTGGATAAGGCTCATTCATGACTTGCCACCAGCTGCCAAGATCTGCATCGCGGGAATCTTTGAGACCCTTTGCGACTGATTGAAGGTATCCGAGTAACTGGTCATAGCCGGGATGTGACGTGGGGAAGTACTGCAGGACTTCAACGAGGGCCATGAAGTACCAGCCGAGAGCACGGCCCCAAACGTTGGGGGCTCGGCCTGTTTCTGGATCTGCCCATGATGCCTTGCCTTCGACCCATCCGTGCACGTGAAGGCCAGTTGTCTCGTTGATTGTGTTCTCATGTATAAGCTCGTACTGGAGAAGGATATCATCCCAAGCTGTGTCATTGTCTGAGTCATAGAGATGTGTCCATCTAGCGTAAAATGAGTCTGCCATGTAGATACCATCTAGCCACATTTGATTGCGAAAGAATTGCTGGTGCCTGTGAACCGTTGAGTAGTTGTCATGCGACAGTGGTTTGACATGTCTCGCTCACCAGAAGCCCCCGGAGGGAGTGCGAGGATAAGAATCCAGCATACGCCTGACTGTATTAGCAGCCGTCTCATACTTTGTCTCTCCAGTTTGATTTAAAAGGTATAGATAGTTATGCCCCATTCGGTACTCATCAAGGATATACCGCGATGTGTTGAGACCTTTGATAGTCCCATCCTCTTGAACAACAGGGCCATCGATCTGGCCGATGTACCAGTCAAGATACTTCTGGTCGCCAGTAAGTTCGTAAGCCTTTTCGAATCCGAGATAAAGAACAGCATCTTGATATCCAAGATCCGGTTTGACGCCCTTTGCGATCATAGTGTCTGCCATCTCTGTCAGATAGGAAACGCCAAACTCGGCTCCAATGAGCATGACGACGAGAGTCCGCATAAAGGGCCAGAACTTGTTACACATTATGAATATCTTTAATATTTCCAATTGACTTATTGCCTAGAACGGTTCTGTTTGGGTGATCTCCAACTGCGATTGATCGACTAGATCCATCATGACCAGCCTTACTGCTCATATAGCAGCAAGACTGTGTAGCCAACAAGGCAGGTAGCAATGGCCAAACGTCATACTGTTGGTCACTCGAGAGGTTTATGTGACTATGCACTTGTGATCAACTCTGGTTTGAGAAAGCCTTGTTTCTTCATGCTTTGTGAGGTCACCAATGAGGGGAAATCGACCACAGCGGGTTGCAACGCACCATCGTACCAATGAGATTCTAGTAGCTAAGCCGGGAATAAATCCTTATGCATAAGAACATATGATATGCTTCCAGCATTAAGATGTTCACTGGTCAATGTTGGTAGATTTTACCGGAACCTTGTATTAAGACTTATGATGTGATGTAATGAGTTCTTTAGCGTAGCTTGAGAGCATGCCACTATTATTAGTAATGGATCACAATCTGGCTGGTCTATACTCTATGGTATAATATCAAACGTATCACAATCGCCCGTAACGATCGACTTATTTATCTTCCTCGAGACCACTCAATGCAATTAGTAGAAGACCCGCTACTATGACGCGCACTAACCTGGGCTTTCATTGCGTCAAGGTTAATATCATCCGGTGATACCTCTACAGATTATGACCTTTCCACAGAGACTAATTGCACACAGTACTGGAACTCCGGGTCTGAAGCCTTTCTGCAGTTCAATATAAATCAGGCTCGGCGATATGTATTGCCTTGGAACCAGCTTCTAATGCGACAAAACGATGTGTGATCTAGTTACTGCTTCAGAAACATCGCTCGTACTTTAGGCGTTGTAGTAACACGCAAAAGACTGGGCCAAGCTCGCCGCCGTCTTACACTTGAAATCCCCGGTATATCTCATCTGATCCAGATAGTCATTACAGTCCCTTGACTTGTAGATATTGCAGAGGCACCCTCCGGCCTGGCATTCCGCGATCAACATGCTGGACCCATAATGGTAGTTGTAACAATTCGTCTTTCCTGCGTAAATGCTTTGTGCCCATGTCACATCGAGCTGACCGGAATATGACTTGCATTTGGTGTCGCTGTAGTAGTTGATCTGCATCTGCTTAGCTGCAGTAGCTGCGGAGATGAGGGTGGCGAGGACTGAAGCGGTTAAGAAGTGCATCGCTTTTGGTTGCTGCATGATGGGTTGTTAGTCACAAGGACATGTCGAGGAGATGGTGATTGGGACGCGTAGTGACCTACAGGCGAGGGCTGATTTGTGGTGGGATGAAGATCATTCACTGTGTTGGTCACTTGGGGGAAAGATACCCCGAATGTCGTCTTTATATGTATCTTAACTCTTCTGGCTTATCTATATTCCCAAACTTTTACTTGTAAAATACCATGGATGTAATCGTGACAAATACTGAAGTAATACCGAAAAAAGCTTACAATACACTTGGGAATAATTACAATGGCTCGCCATTGAAGCGTGATAGGTCAAAAGAAACTCGCTTCATAGAATTATTTCCGGCACGAGCTCAGCTCCCCCGTCTCGACCAGGCCGCCTGCATACACGAGGTGGATATTCTGTTAATCAGACGTTACATGTTCCCTCCCATCCCAATCTGGAAACTCGGAACCAGCGCGGGACGAATCTATCCACTTACAGACATAGTTCTTTTATCGGTACTCATTACCGCAATCGCCCATTGTCTCAAACATCTCGACTCTGTTACTCCGGTTCAAGACGTCTTCAATCAGCCTACGGTCATCATCATCCAATCTCCAGCCTAGAGTAGTAGCATTGTCACTTGTATGCTCACTCATACCGATCCTTGCGCCAATAATTACTGCTCCGACATAGGGAAAGTCTAGGACCCAGCGCGTAGCTATGTTGGAGATGTTGACTTTGTGCTTTGTCGCGATGGTGCGTAGGACGCTGAGCAGCTCTTGGAAGAGATCCCAGCCGCCCCAGCTGCATATCATTCCGTAGTACTTCAGCCATTGTCAGTAACGTAATAAAAGAGGATTAATTTGCTTACTTTTCTCTGGCTGGGAGTGATGTTGGTATCGTAGACATCTGGTTCGGGTTGATTGAGCCACTTATCTGCGATGAATCCACCGCACTGGGGAAATAATATGTTAATGATTGCGTGGCGATTATATCGGAAGAGGCTCACCAGTGTTCCATATGTTAAAAGTTTGATCTCGTGTCTCGAGCATGCATCTGCCATCCTGAACGTAGGCCTCGAGTCAATTAGTGAGAACTGCATCTAGTCAGTAACGGCCCCATCAGTGATTGTTGAAGTACCAACCTGGACCTGGTTCGTATATATCTTGACACCACTTTCGACAACTCGCTCAAGATGTTCTGTATCAAAGTTACACAGACCAATTCGGGCCACTCGTTTGTCTTCTGCCAAATATTGCAGTGCGTCGATATACTGGGGATTATCCCACTGGTACTCTGTTAATAGGATATCGTACGATGAACAGACATCATGACGTACAAGTTGCCAATGGAATTGAAGCAGATCGATCACCTCTTGCTGTAACCTATTGCACCTCTCGCTAACGTTGGCTTGTACTGCTTCCCGGGACACAGTCATTGGATGAAACACGCAGTACTTTGTCGCAGTGAACATTTCGTCCTTATGGGGATACATCGAGCGAAAACGGCCCTGTAGTCGTGTCAGTCAACCTTTGAAACCCCTGCAGTATCACGTACTTACGTAGAGAACTTCAGCGTCACCATAGTGGTCTGCCATGTCGAACGCAGTAAATCCATTTTGAACATGCGTTGAGAATCCTTCGATGATCTTAGACATCTGCGCAGAGCCCCAGGCGGGACTTGACATCTGCCATAGGCCTGAAAAAATACGAGGCAATGTTCTATCACCAAGTTGAAAGGTTTCCTTTGCCGGCGGAGGCCGTGCGATGTCTAAAGGTACCTTGCTCAATCTTGTTTCTGGCGATTCCGGCAAAGCAACACCTAAGATTTTTGCCGTTGTGAGCATCCCCCTTCCGTAGGGAAAATCTATGCCTGTGCCCTTCAGCATCTCTTGACACTGAGCAAGAGACTCAAACAGTCCTTGGATGATGTTCTGTTCTCTTGGAGAAAGCGCTCGTGCCCCCGAGCTCACAGCAAGCTTCTTCGTCACAGCTGTCATTGCTTGGACCAAATCACCGTCCAAAGCAGCGAGGAGTGAGTCAACGATCTTTTTCTCGGTTTCTGGTGAGTCAAGAGCGATCTGAATACCGCGAACAACTAGCTTGTCGAGAATGGAAACGCCATCAAAGGCTTGCCCGGAACCAAGCATACAGCGAGCTATCCTCTGGGTCTTCTGCAGTCCATCAATGTCAAGAGTGGTAAATTGGGACTTGGAAGACTTTGTTTGGGCCTGAGTAAGGTATTGTCGTGTTGCGTCTTCAAAGGTCGTGGTGATTTCAGGATGCGATGCCAGTAGCGAGCGGATGATAACTCTTAGACCATCAGGTGGTAGGTTAGCTATAACGCTGTCCGTCATCATATTGACGTGAGCGGTATTGCCGCTGCTATTGCGAGAAACCGCCATAGTGGTTGGTTGATCCAAAGTGGCAAGGGTTTGAAGAATGATGAACCGGTTGAGTATCTCTGTGACTTGTGAGGTTAAAGATAACGAAACTACTAGTCTTGATAGAGCTTGATATGAGTACTTGAATATTGACGAAGTGAAAACAGGCCGCCGGCATTCAAGGCTATCGTCGGCGTTCAAGAAAGCAGCACCGGCGTTTAAGATAACGCCTAGAACGCCGAGATAGCCGGGCTGATAACCACTTAACTGCTTATCAGCTTTGTGACCAATCAACATCGTCCGTCATATCGACAGTATCCACTACGCTAGTTACCCCGGATTTGGTGAGAAACACGATTGATTGGACAGGCAGGCTTGGTGACGATTCTTCAACCAGGGCCATTCCAGAGCCGGTGCAGAACCCAGCACGCATCAGCACGTTGCCAACATGTCAAGTCCATCTCTTCAGAGTGCCAATGCGTGTATACAATGTCGAAGAGTCAAGATGAAATGCCGTCCCATGGGACAGGACACGTCTAAATGTGAACGCTGTACCCGAAAAGCCCTTGATTGTATCTTCAGGGAGCATCGTCGAGGTCGTAAGCCGGGTACAAAGTACGCAATCAAACTCAGTTGCCCTGTAACTTTGCTGACATAAAGCCTAGAATCTCGAAAACGAAGAAAGCCCCTACTATCTCACCACAGTCGATTCCCAGTCTGGAGAGTCCAGCGGCAGCAGGGGCCCATATCTCAGAAACTGAAGACGATGCAAATAATCTACAGCCATCAGGGTTACTCAATCACCAGGCTTTGGAGGGGAGATTCTCTCTCGGCAACATTCTCAACGCAGATCAAGAACTTGTGCCGCGTCAGAGAAGCCGCGATGAGTCACTTGAGGATCCAATTGAACTTGGGCTGATCACTCCATCCCTGGCGAAGTCTCTCTTTGATAGGTAAACAGAATCATCTATTACCGTTAGAGCGTATATACTGACAGCCAGGCAGCTTCATAACAGTTCTAAATCCCTACATCAGCCAGCTTGATCCCCATCTCCACACGTTTCCCTACGTCCGTTCAAAGTCTTCCTTTCTGCTAAGCTCCATGCTAGCCATGGCAGCAAAAGCCTTCAATCATGTTCTCTACATCAAGCTTTACGATCACGCCCAGGATCTCTTTTCCAATGTCTTCCGGAGAGGTAGTAAATCCGTCGAAATCGTACAAGCAATCCTCATTCTTACGTACTGGAAGGAGCCGCAAGACACAAGGGTATGGACCTCTGTTGGGTACGCAATCCGTATATGCATGGACTTGGGATGGCACAAGCTGGCTTATTACCGTTCTGCATCAAACATGGCAGAGTCTGAAGCCCAAAGGCGAGAGCGACGGAATATTGAGAGAACGTGGTATGTTCTCTTCGTTTATGATCGGAGGTATGATCCTTCTGTCCTACGTCGAGATATTCGTGGCAATTTGGGCCTCCAGTTACTGACCTTTATAAAGTATCAGTCTACAGACTGGACGGCCATGGATGATAGAATGCAGCGAATTTATCGAATCGATAGAAGACTGGTGCAACGACGCTTTAACAATTGATAACGATCAACTTCTAGGGGCATTCACTACGTTGAGACTTGTCACCTCTTCCGCATTTCCACTACTGGTTACTAAGTCACGGCAACGATCCTTGTCGCATAGCGAGAGTGCGCCGCTTGTCAACCTATTAGATGGTCAGATAGAGAGATGGGAGAAGAAGTGGACTGAAAGGATCACAGCGCAGACGGAACAATCCTGCCATGAGTTTCTCATCCGCTTCTACGGCACACACCTTCGTCTTCAGCTTCATACTCTACCACTACATGGCATTCTTGTCTCCGACAAATCGAATATTGACCATCATATCGATACAGTCTGGGTGGCATATAGCAGTGCCCTCAACATGCTGCAGCTGATATCACGCTTTTCAGAGCATGTCTGCTTCGCTCAAGACTCCATCCATGTCATGACAGCTTATAGTGCCGCATTTATCGTCAAGGTTGGTCCACCTCTTCTGCTTGACTGGACGGCGCTGACAATTCTTCCTTGTAGATCACTCTTGTATTCTCCGATTTCATATCTGGCCAGCTCGAATCAACCTGTATAGAGGCTATTCAGCAAGCCGCACGGGTCTTCTCCAATCAATCCGGATGCATAAGCTCCAGTTGCACCCTCCAAGCATCGTTTCTAGAAAGAGTCGCGATAAAGCTTGTAGAGAACCAAACGAGACATAAGACATCCCAGGAAGGCGGGCCTACAGGACTTACAGGACCCGTGCCACACACGATAGGCCAGCTTGATATAAATGCAGAGCCCAGTGCAGACTCAGAAGGCAGCTCGTCCTCCCGACGTCCTCCCGACCTAGCAACCCTAGACATATCCTTTTTAACTCAGGAAAACCTGGACTTCCCTTTTGAGTGTGATGACATGTGGGCAGACATGTTCGGAATGAACCCTCAGGATGTGTCATTCTTCCCACAAACAGATTAATGAATACTATACATCTAACGGCTATCCTTTCCATTATCCGTCACGACCCCGAATTCCCGCTCAATGGAACAACAGTAGTCTCGGCATGACTGAATTTCCGAATCCCTTCCTTCACTACCTTCAGTTGCGAGGGACAGTTAGGGTCAGGGCAAGCGATAAGTGCATCTGTAGTCATCCAGTCGTTGGGAGATGTCACTCTCTGCTTGGCAGGTAGAAGCGGAAGGACGGATGCTGACTCCAATTAGTATGGCTCAAGTTTCTATGCGGTACTTCGTATCTTACCAAGGCTATAAATACTGATCCCTTGGTCTGGTGGGAGGAAAAGCATCTCGCCTTTCAGTGTAAAGTAGTCGCCTTCTTTCGCTCCACACATGATCTTCTTGCCTGGCGGGCAAACAACCTCGACTCTCAAGTCAAATAGCTCGAAGGAGTCATCATGGGTAATATTGGTAGTTGTGGAAGCCATGGCTGATAAGAAAATGCACTAAAGAGAAATGACCAAGAAGACATTCGTTTGCATCGACACATGGCACATTATAGTCAAGCTCTGGAATGGTTTAGGCTTTGAGGCGTCGCGGTTTATTGCCGAACCGGCGAATTTCCCCGCGTCTCTGCACCGGCGTTCTAAACATCCACCGGCGACTCAAGCTAAACCCCTGTTTCCCCTCATGATAAACGAGCCATGCATAGCGATAAGCCACCGGAGTCGGTCTCCATCATAAATAATGGAGAAGATCGGCCGACTCAGATAACATGACTTGAGTCACTGCAGCTTGGGACAATATTATTATTATCTTCTTCTGTCCATGGCAATAGTTGGAGTTCCTTGGACTCATCTCCATATCAATTACTTTTTTGAGCTCTACCGTTCAAACTCAGCAGACAATGGATAAGGACGGAAAGATTGTCTGCAGCGACATGCCGGCAGACGTCGAGATGGGCAGCGGGAACACAGAGGTTATCCCTTCCAGCGGCCTCAAGCGTGAATTAGGATCTCGACACATCAACATGATTGCTGTCGCTGGCATGATTGTGAGTTTCCCACTGCTTCACCCCTAGCATAATTGACTTTGATAGGGAACGGGACTCTTCCTCAGCTCTGGCCAAGTCATCGCGACAGCGGGCCCAGTTGGAGCTCTTCTCGCATATACTCTCATGGGATTCGTAACAGCAGGTGTCGCGTATACCACAGGAGAGATCACAGCCTTCATGCCATCGACTGGCGGTTTCGTTCGTCATGCGACCAAATTTGTCGAGCCTGCACTTGGTGCTGCAACGGGCTGGAACTTCTGTACGTCACCCTCTTCTTCCTACCGGGTACGGGAAGACTCTGACTGGAGTAGGGTACACCATGGCAATCAACATGCCCGCCGAGATCAGCGCCGCAGCCACGCTCGTCCAATTCTGGAACACATCCATCAACCCTGGCGTCTGGATCACCATCTTTCTTCTCTTCATCATCGTCGCCAATCTTTGCGGAGCGAAACTCTACGGAGAGTCCGAAGTCGTCTTCGCATCCCTCAAGATCATGCTCATCATCGGTCTTATTATTGGTGGACTGGTCATTGACCTCGGTGGAGCACCGAATCACGAACGGCTTGGCTTTCGGTACTGGATCCATCCTGGAGCGTTCAACACTTATATCAAACAAGGTTCAGCTGGAAGGTTCCTCGCGTTCTGGAAAGCAATGCTTCCTGCCGCTTTTAGCTACGGTAATATCCAGGTCGTGGCTATCTCAGGCTCCGAGACACGAAATCCTAGAAAGCTCATCCCGGCTGCGACAAAGAAGACCTTTTATCGCATATTCTTCTTTTATTTCTGCAGTATCTTTATCGTCGGTCTTATTGTGTGAGTACTTACCGTGGACCTAAGAACTACCAGTAACTGATGAGAATCCGTCAGACCATACAACGACCCAGCTCTCGGCGTCTCTACCGGAACCGCATCACAGTCCCCATTCGTCATTGCCTTCCAACGATCAGGCGTGACAGTCGTCCCCTCGATCATCAACGCCGTTGTATGTACCTCGGCCATAAGCAGCGGCTCTGCTTGTATCTTCATCGCCTCTAGAACTCTCTTCGGTCTCAGCTGCGACGGTCATGCCCCTCAATTCTTCCAACGTTGCAACAGATTCGGCACCCCTCACTATGCAGTTGCTATGAGCTGCCTCTTATCTCCCCTCGTGTATTTGACGGTTGTCAACAACACCTCCGTAGTCTTCTCCTGGTTTGTGAACATCACGACCGTTGCTGGCCTCATCGGCTGGGTAGTTATCCAAGTCACGTATCTGCGTTTCTTTGCCGGTCTCAAGAAACAGGGTTACAGTAGAGAAGGTATGCACATAGAGGAACTTTATCGAGAATCTGTCTGACGCATCTAGATCTTCCATACAAGAGTCCCTTCCAGCCATACGTGGCCTGGGCAACATTGCTCATGGTTTCCTTAGTTATCCTGTTTTGTGGTACGTCATAGCTCTCCCTCATGTACCCCTAATGAATAACGAATGTTTTGGCTAATTGTATCTCAGGGTTTGACGTCTTCGTGAAGGGCCACTTCACTGCCCAAGGATTCATCACGTGCTACATCAACATCGCCATTTTTGCCGGTATGTCTGAACCTGCGGCTGTCGCAGCTACAAAATAGGCTAACACGATGACTCTAGTCCTTTACGCAATCTTCAAGATCCGGCTGAGATCGAAAGTCATACCAACCTCAGAGATTGAGCTTAGTCAAGAATTTCGGTCAATTCGGGAGGAAAAGCAGCAGGAAGAAGCTGATCAACAGCATAAATAAATAGACATTCCATTTTCAATACATAGCTACTTCCCAGAAACGCAATTTAATAACACCGGCATCCAAGATGATACAAACTAGTTCCCATTCTCTCGCTAGACCATACCTGTCTATGCACCTTTCTCTCCAAAGTCCTTGGGTACTTCGGGACCCCAAACAGAGAAAGGTCCAACGACATCTCTATTGGTCCCTGTCGCCCGATTGACAACATCACCATCAGCATAATGCTCAATCTTGAAGCCACTAGGATCAGCCCAGTAATCAAAAATCTGACTGCCCAAAACATGTCGCCCAACGCCCCAGACGCTCTTCCAGCCTTTGCTAGCCAGATACTCATGTCCAAGGAGCTGCGTGTCAAAGTCTGCAACTTCGAATGAGGTATGGTGGCAGTATATCTTCTTGACGTGGGGTTCAGCGCGCTGCATGAAGAAGCAGTGATGATCGGAATACTCATCGCCAAGGTCCAGGTGCATAAATGTGAGGACGTCCATGTTGGAGAAGTCCCAGTGGTACAGGATGTCTGAAGGGACGAAGTTGAAGTTATCTGTATACCATGCTAGTTCATTGTCAAAATCTGGGACGACGTAGCCGAAATGGCCAAGTTTGTGGACGAGAGCTGGGCCAGGGTGATATCGTTGGTATTTCCCTACTTCAGGTCAGTAACAATGAGCTGTAGAAGTTAAGTATAGGACCTACCTCGCCTGGGCTTCGTGAATGGTTTGTTGTATGGTCCCTGCTGCTCATGTGTTGCAGTAGGTTCTTCCGAGCAAATCTTTCGCTCTTCTTGACCATACACAATATGAAAGAAAGTATTATCCTGTCGACTGAACTTAATCATCTTCCCTCCACCAGGAGCATGCTCAAGAGATACTCTCTCAGCGCCCTCAAGAGCAGCTGCCTTCTCAAACTCCTCCTCAGAAGCAGCGACAAAGGCAGGCCCAAGGAATCTCTGCGTTCCATCTTTACTCTTGGTTGCGACATAAACAAAAGGATCTATGCCGTAGCCTCGATAATAAATGGTATCTCCGACTTGGGCTTCTTTGACAAAGCCAAAATCATGTGCGAACCTGTCGAATTTACCCAGATCTGGATGTTCGAAGTAGACGTGGGCGATGCGGGACAGCTGCACCTTGGATGGGTCATTGGTGATTGTGGGGATCCGCATGTCAGGCATGATGGCTTCTCGTAAACACCTGGGCAGTTTGGTAAGAACAGTTAATGCCACTTTTAATGCCAGCGACATAGTAGAATGTCGAGAGATGAGTTTCTGCTCTGATGTTACAAACCATGGTATTTTTTCTTCGATGTCATTTATAGAGCCTGCCGGTCTATAGTTTCTTCTGTCTACAACCTGGAGCAGCAATTGGCGACGAGCGGGGACAACCTTGGCGCCTCTCTAGACCCTCCGTGACCCACTTACACCGTTGCTGACTTCGGAGGAACTTAAGTAGGCTTCGGAGGATCTACCATCAGCCGGCCAGATTAAGCCAGACCCGGCTCGCATGAGAAAAAGGTCAGCCGAAGTAATGATCCGTTCTTAGAATATTTAGAATATCTATAAGAGTGCCAATGTATATAGACTACCGATTTCCATATCTGAAAATATCATACCATATCTCTTATCTGCTTTCTTGCAATGTGATCTGTTGGCATCTGCACACATATATTCATAACCGGAATGAGTTTCATGTGCGTTGATAATTTCGGTAAGGATAGGAGTCGATACTGCTGTGTTGCAAGATATCCGATATGCTTCCATGACAAGGACGCTTTCGTTATCATCCGCCAAGTCGGCATCTTCGTTGAATGTGGCGGAATTCTCGGTGGTATCTATGGTCTGTCTGCTAGAGGCAGAATACGACCATCGCGACTTGGTTGGTGGTGTAGAAATTGAAGGCTCCAGAGAGGGACAATCATCTGAATGTGCAAAGCTACTGTATCCCGCGTCGTCGCGGTAATAAGCATTAAGCTCGCTCCGTAAAAGCACCTCACTAGCAAGCCCTGTGCAATGTGTCTTGGGAGGCGCAGGGTTGACGTCATGCGTGGTGAGGTATTGCCGGTCGCGTAGCCTGGAGGGAGCCCTGGCGGTTGGGTGCGAGTGCCCAGGAAGAGAGCCCTGTCGCTGAGGAGAGCTACGGCGTGTTACTGCTGGAGAGTTTATTGGCGACGAGTAGTCGCAGGGTGATGTGATTGATGACTCTGCCGTGTGGATGCTTCTCTGTTGACAGCATGAACAGTGGAGCGAGTCCCTCCATCGGCCGGCACCCAGGAAGGGATTGGTGCCGCGTATGGACATCTGCGGCATCATGCAAGAGATCGAGATCTCTGATCTGTGAAGGTGCAAAAGATGCAGGGCTCTGGTGGGTTCGTGCGCTAGTATGCGACTTATTGACGAATGGCAAGCGTCATGTAACTTGATGATATCAGAATGAAATGCTTCAGTGAAGATTCAAATAATGGACTGATTTGAGGGTGTGAAAACTCATTATTATCTTCTCACGACGAGGCTGTAGCCCATTTATCTACGCAGCCAGAGCCTGACCCTACATTACAATCGGATATGAAAGTTTCCGAACCATGAATACCCTCTTCGATTCTAGGTCAATACCTCAGCTATTGCAATCGAGACCCAGACTCTAAGCTCTTGTGGTCTGGCACTGGAGGGTTTCGAGGTTGGACCACCTATACCTCGTAACAAAGTCTGGTCAGTGGATAGTGGTAACTTGATATCAGAAACACGGCAGAGGCGTTTGTTGATTGGCCGCCTTGTCTTAGCCACAGACGGGTTTTGAGTGGCAATCGCCACTTTAGTCCTTCAGCTGTACTTGCTTTTCTGTGGTTTCAGCTTGTCGTAAAAAATTGTAAATTTTTTAATTCCCCCTATATAGGCAGTAAATATATAAAATAACGCTTAGCCCACCTTGCTAAAGGTTATAGTGTCTAAAAGGCTGTGAATAGAAAATTTAATTTAATTATTATAAGTCCTCCGCAGTACCTATATTCTAGGAATATTATATTAAATAATTAAAGCTTAATATTTTGATCTTTTAATAATATATTTTCAAGGTTCTGTGCCCAGAAAGCCCAGAATGGCGTTGCTGTCGCTCTTGACATATTGACCTGTCCTTGCTTTTCCGTGGCTTTCGGATTCCGTGTTTTACAAAACGGTATCACCGTGTCCCCACAAAAGTTGCGAGTCCCGGATGATTTGGCTGATAACTGTATTCAGCATGGCCTCCCATGACCCCTATTTACCGTACAGGCGCCTGAGTTATCTATCCGCCGAGACTCGCCAAGATGAGATAGCTGCGAGAAAGACTTGGCTCAACAGGGTCAACGGACATCACGCAAGCAAGGGAGAAGCAAGGCACTCTCTTTACTTCCCTGGTGAATCACCCTACATATCATTAGGGTGGGGCCATCGGCTCGTAAAGTTAGCGTCGGAGGATCCACCATCAGAGCAGGAGTCGCGCTTATCCAACACCAAGAAATGAGTCAATCGGAGAGTCGTACTTGACCGTGATTCCGTGCCTCGGTATTTCTGAAACTCGCTGTGGAAATCCGGGGCAAACTCTCAACCGTGGGGTGACTTTCACCTCATGAGCCTCAGTCTTGCATGGAATATAAGATAGTGAACAATACAGTCGGGCTTTCTCACATAGCCGTGAGAATTTTACCATGACTGCTCCATATCCACCTCCGTTCGCGCTCGTCACTGGCTGCAACAGTGGCATTGGCGAGCAACTTGCCATTGCCCTCGCCAAGAACAACTTTACAGTATTCGCCACAGCCAGACGTGTTGAGTCTTTAGACAATGTAACAAGACAACATGCAAACATCATTGCACTACCTCTGGAGCTTAGCGACTCCACGAGCCTCGAAAGGCTTAAAGATTCGGTCACCAAATACACCGAAGGACGTCTCGACATACTCATAAACAACGCAGGAATGCACTACGCATCCCCAGCTACGGATATTGACGTCAGCGAAGTCACGAAACTGTTCGCGGTCAATGTTGTAGCTGTCATGCACATGTGCCAGCTTTTCATCCCGCTTTTGCGAAAGTCTCCTCGGCCACGCATTGTTCAGATTGGAAGCGTTACACGCGATGTTCCTGTTGTATGTCAGTCGGTTTACAACGCCTCCAAAGCGGCTCTAAGCCAGTATACCAAGACTCTTCGTGTGGTTAGTCAAGCTCCTTTAGTTTCAATTGAGACTATTTAACTGAATGTAACGCTGATCATCGAGCCTAGGAACTAAGGCCCCTGTCTATTGATGTCATTGAGATTGTTACTGGTTATGTCCGCAGCAACATCCTTCGCGATGGTGTTCTCATCTCTGAAGACTCACTGTACAGCCCTATCAAGAGTACTGTTGAAGATGTCAAAAATGGGGGAAACAAGAATGGCATGCCCGCAAACGAATATGCTGGTGCCGTTGTACGCCAAATCCTTGGCAAGAAATACAAGCGGGAGATATGGGAAGGTCATCGGGCTAGAATATTGCGCTTCATGGTGACATTCTTCCCTGTATGGTTATTAGTATGTGAATCTTTTCTATATCATGACTGACTACTAACGTGATTGATAGGAGTTTACCCTTTTTATGTCCTTCAAATTACATCTTGTATCGGATCTTGAGTTAAAAGATCGGTAGGGTTAAGGGTTTGGATGAATGGCCTCAGCTGCTGAGACGCCCGGCTTCTATATAATCCCAAGCACTGAGACTTCTGCATAAGTACAAGCAATACAAGGCAGAATTATTTAAAGAAGGTCAGACCACTTATATATCACCTCTAGTGGCTACATTAGTTCTTATTGCGCCCCCTTCCTCCAAACATGTTACCTTTACCTTAATTAATCCCTGTTGTCAGCCATGGCTAAAATGGGCCAGGTTGTTTCATTTCTCCCCCACTTATTACCACAAACGCTCCATGCCCAACGCTCAGTAAGACACATTCACATTTGAATTGTGGCGTTTTTAGCGTGAGTCTGCCAATCAAAAGTCTAACCACGAGACAATATCTGACCGTGAATATTTCTTCACCTGTAAACACACTCTTTGCGCCTTCTGAAACATAGATTGTCGCCCCAGACACGCCATTCAGTCCCTGGATACGTGATCGCATCAGCCCTTCCATACTTATTACGTTTGACCTCCTTCTGTGGCATAGTGCTCTTTCACTGGACCAATCTCACAGAGCACTCGACCCAGCATTCACGACGGCACAATGGCTACAGCTCAGGCAATACTGCAACAGAAGCTGACAATCACACCCAAAACAGCTTCTCTCCTTATGCAAGCCGGTTACACCGATTATCGTGAACTCAAATATGCCACGCCGAACGGTATAGTCGAGCAGTTCACATCCAAGTTCGGCATCCCAAAGACTTCCGCCTCCGCTTATCGGCGTGCATGTCGCAGGCTAGTCTTTCTTGGAACACAAGACGATCCCGAAGAGCAGGAGAAGATTTGCTCTGATTGGACCAACAAAGGCCTAGCCGCTCGTGGAATTTGGAGGGCTGACTTTGATGATCTGACGGGCGAGCAAATTGCCGAGTTGCTTACGGGTACGGCAGAATGATTTGTTTCAGGAAGTATGAGGGCTGCGTCTTTCCAGGAGGAGATGGTGTGCTATTTGGATTACGGCCATATCGTATTCGACAGAAATGTTGTCTTCTACGTATTCATCCAAGATATCTTTCACCTGCTAATGCAACATTAGTTTGTGCGCACCTTCGGGCCTGCTCAGTGTTATAGTAGCGGTAGATCTCGCCCTACTGGAATGACGTGTGGAGTAACATGGCTCGCTCTGTTGTAGCTGAAATGTGTGAAAAATACTATTGCAAATCGACAGTAGGGTTCGGTAGAGCGTCGACAGGAGGCTTTGTCAGGAGGGGAGCTTGCTGTAAGACAAAGCTTATAAGCCTGTCTCTATCATTACTAGAGCATAAACTGCTTGATTAGAGCATAGCTTAATCATCCTAATTATAAAGTGCCTAAGCTATAATGCCTCTTCGGTGACAGTTCTATAACACTGCAATCTATTTACAGTTACTGAAGCTGACGTAGATCTCGCTGGACTTGTCTCATAGCTTACTCATAGCAGCAACCCAGTATTTCTAGAGTCTTGTCAACTATACTGTTTCGTGACTCAAGAGCCAATATGACCTCAGTTGAGAGCAAGGATATTCACTTACTGTCTCTGCGCCTGCTCCAACAGAGCGGACCTTTGAAGCCAACCATCCACCGCCAGGGGCAGATTCCACGTCAAATCTAGCCTCATCGTCACTGATATCCTCACTGAACATGATCTTTTTCGGCAACTCTGGATACTTCACAGCTGGTCTCCCAAGTCCGATCAGATCGCAGGCGTTATTATCAAGAGCCCCAGCAATGCCATTCCGACTTCTGAACCCTCCTGTCACAAGTAGCGTAAGATCAGGGAACCTGCGACGAATCTCTTCACTCATACGAAGGAAGAAACCCTCACGAATACTTGAACGAGACTTGGCAGAACTTGGCTGCAGGGACGAATCGGTGCTCATCATCTGAGGGTCTTCGAAAGATCCACCGCTGAGATTGATGTAGTCGATTTCTTCCTGCTGAATCAACTCGATTTGTCGTAGCATTTGAGCCACGCCCTCTTCGTCTTTGAAGTCTGCAGAATTGATTTTTACACCAACGCAGAATGTCTTGGGGACTTGCTTGCGGATGGATCGTATGATGCGAAGAACTAATTCGACGCGCTTATCTGTTGAGCCTCCGAACTCATCATCGCGATGGTTGCTGTTAGGCGACATGAACTGAGACAGTAGAAACCCATCTATGAGATCCAGTCAGTAAATAATGCAGGCTTCACTTATATGTTATGTGACTCACGTGCTGCATGAACCTCGACACCTTGAAATCCAGCTTGGTAAGCCAGTTGCGCAGCTTGAGTGAACTGTGCGATAACAAGATCAATGTCGTACCGTGCCATGGCCTTTGGAGTTCCAAACACCAACATACGGATTAGCTTGGCAACGGTGTTGTCTCCGAGGTTGATGGGAATAGCACTGGGAGCGATTGTCTTTGAGAAGACGCTTCTCTTTCCTGCTCCAATTGGAGATTGCCGTCCTGGATGGTTTCTAGATTATCACCCCAGTCAGTCACTGTGTCTTGGCATCCTCACTGAATCTTCGGTGGCTGGGCTTACAATTGAGCAATCATAAGACAGTTCTGGTTCCTAGTAACGGCCGTCCATTCTGACCAACTCTTCAGCAAGCTCGATGCGGTCCCAGTGACTGCGACGTCTTGATTACTACCAAGATACTGGTCCGAAACCATGATGTTGCCTATACATTGTCAGAGCAAAGCTAATCGCACATATGCGAGCTCTGTGCTGTGCTTTACCTGTGATTAGAGCTGCCCATCCCCCTTCCGCCCATCGCTTATACACATTTTTGTGATTCGACGAAGGCAATAAACCCTGCGCCATCTTTTCAGACATTGCAGTCTTAACAAGCCTGTTCTTGAGGACAAGTCCGCATCTGAACCGAAGCTGGGAGTTGGCTGAGGAGCTCATTGTTGACGATATTCGTGGTTGTCGGTTTTCTCGTGAAATCTTGGTCAGATCCATGTTCAAGCAAGAATTCCAGTTATATACATCGCATTACTAATATTTATCTATTTACTGATTATTTATCTTTTACCGCTCTAACTAATCATCACGAAATTTGTAGATTGACCGCGGAGGAACTCTAGGGTGAATTGCAACCCAAATCCTCCGAGGCTAAATCCACCCGAGTCATGGACCCCACTGTCACTTCCGTGTTAGTGCCGTCCAGGGTTTCGGCCGGGAACAAATCTAGCAAGGGTCATTCCCATTCCATAACCCTTCGGCCGCCTTCACGTGCAACACATTTCGAAAAATAGACATAATATTTAGCTTAGATATAGCCAAACAGTTTTGAATCTTCACCATATCCGTTTTCCTTCTCTTGGCCGTGTGCTCAGCCCTCTCCCCTGAAACACCACCTGCGACGTCTCTCCCCCAAAACACATTCCCCGACAGACAATTGGCTAGGACCTCCACAGATCTCGGAACTTGACGACGCAGAGATACGATTGGCTCCTCAGAAGATAGACGAGGTCTTGGAATCGGTTACAAACGTGCCGCTTTCGCCGTTCGCCATGACATGTTTGCCGATCATGGTCCGTGTCCGTAGCTCAGAAGCAGTTTCTGTGTTTTAAGTGCAAGCGTTTTATGGTTAATGAGCAAATCAAAGTTTAGCAATGGCTGTTTGACGTTTTGTTTGACAGAGTGGCTGTGTTCTTCGGGAGACGAGGATTCCGGGTCTTGGCTGGGCGGGAAGGGTCAAAGCGTAGATAGGTGAAAGCCGTGCGGTGCGTGATATGTTTGTCTGGTGATGTTTTACAGATTCTGAGGTGCTATCGTGAAGCTGTTGAATGTCTCGAGAGTGTCTTGTGTTTTACTTGGCTGCTTCTTTGGAGGTGATATATGTGCATTTTAAGAAGGCCGTAAGAGGAAATAGACTCGTTGAATTTTCTATATAAATTTGGTCATCTTCCTCTCTTCACTCTAATCATCAGCATCAACAATCAACATCAGCATCATCGCTTCTAATCCCTTCTCTCCTGCCGGTCAGGTCTCTTTTTCCAGTCTCTCTGGCTAGTTCACGCTCATCTCTTTATCCATCTTTCTTCTCAATCTACATCACAATAATATCACACTCTCAAAATGGCTCCCATCAAGAACATCCTCTTTGCCCTTTTCGTCGCTGCCGATCTCGCAGCAGTCTCGGCTCACAGCGTCATCACCAATGCTGTCGGTGATGCTGGTGGCTCTGGCATGGCCCTTGGTGTCGATACTTCAACTCCTCGAGACGGAACTCGAAGACGCCCTTTCCAGCAAGATGCAACCCGTTTCCGAGGCAACTCTGCTGATACTGTTGGCGAAACCTTGTCTGCAGGTGATAACGACATCGAGCAAGGAACATTGGATATCATGGAAGAGACAGGTAAGCTATGCCCACTGACGCCGATAGTCATTGCACAAGCTTATAATTCAACCAGGAAGCCAGCTCCCTCAGGTCAACCCAGGTGGTAGTCTCGAGATGACGGTTCATCAGGTCAACTCAGACGGTGCTGGTCCATACACATGCATGATCAATGCCGACGGCACCGGTACATCTTGGGAAAACATCCAGGTGACGACTAATGTTGAGGGTAATGAGCGAGGTCGCAACCGGGACGGCGAGATGGGAGACTTCCCTCTTGTTGCTTCTATTCCTGCCGGGCAAAACTGTACTGGAACAGTCGCAGGCGAGGACAACGTGTGTCTTGTCCGCTGCCAAAACCCCGCTCGTGCCGGCCCCTTCGGCGGCGTCGTTCCGGTTCAGATGGCGAGTGGCAATGGCAGCAATGCTGGAAATGCTACTGACAATGGAAATGCGGGCAATGCTGGAAACGCCAACGCCAATGACAACACCAACGATACCACTAACGACACCACTAATGATACCACCACAGGCGGTGCCAACGGCAACACAAACAACAACAACAACGGCAACGCCAATGGTAATGGCAATGATGATGAGGAGGATGAGGATGAGACCGAGGCTGGCACTCGCAACAACCGCCGTGCCACCCGCTTCTCCGCTTGAAGAATAAGCTGATAATGACTGACAATGCACACTTGGAAATGGAAGACTGGATCACTGACACATGAGACTGGACAAAGGTTGGATGGAAGCAGGATACCTACATAGTATATTGGGAAGGCAGATAGTACAATAGAATTTAACTCATTAAGTCTCGCTTCTGTGTCCTGCTGGTAATTGAGAAGCCTGGGCGATTGGCACTCAAAAAATAAGATGGCTTTAAAGGCTGACTGAAGCTAATAGTCCCGCTCAGCTAGCCAATAGAGATGTGTTATTTGCATTTGAGGCTTGTAGCTGGGAGCTGAAATCAGCGCAGAGAACTTAGGTAGCCAATAGGAGCCGCCGCAGAGCCTTGCATTAGCTGAAATCTGGTGGTGGGCTTCGTGAAAATATGCAGTATATATTCTAAGAGTTTTCCATTATTCTTTATATATTCCTTTCACATACTCAAAAGTCTCAAACTGCCATTCTCTACCATTCTCCACCATCTTCCAGGAGCATCATCATGTCTTCCACAGGCCAAATCATACCAGCTTGGGAGCAGAAGATCCGTGAAAAAGCGGTGATCCCTGTTGCAAGTCTCGACAAGATGTCAATGAATTCCCTGGACGCTATCGAGACCGCTCAATTCGCGGCCCCAATGTATAAGAAATATGAACCAGCACCAGACAACTTCAAGAGTCAGCTTATCAGCATCCATATAATCACAGTCCAAAAAACACAGACTGCTACCAAGACATGCATCGATACCATCCAAGGCCTGAAGCATACGCAGACCGACAAGAACGTATGGGACGCTACCATCAAGAACGTTCGCGAGACCGCTAAACAAAACTTTTCCAAACGATTCGATAATGCTTCGGATGAGGCCATCGAAACAATTAAGGCCCTGCCTCCTGTCCAGCAAAATAGAGCCGCCAATTTCTTCAGCTACGGTATGGGCATTGTCAGCAAGGTTATCAATCAGGCTTCATATGGACTTTCGGACATTGTTACCAAGGACCTTCTGGCGGGGAATTGGAATACGCTTACAGAAGTGGATAACACTGTTAAGGCCGGGTGTGGCGCCGCTATGGATGCCCTGAAATCGATGTTCTAGTTTAGTCTTTCTTTGGCTTTTGCCTCTGCTATGCAAGGCGATGATATCGCGGCTCGGGCTGCACAGTAGAACGATAATTTGGGCTATGAATTTACCCAGTCATAAAGAGCCTCCTGGCCCCGGCCATAGGCAAAAAGCGCCAGTCCTATATCATCCACATCAACAGGCTTAGCTCCAAGTATAACAGCATCGAGATCCTGGCAATTAACTACTGTTCCAATACTGCTAGCACTCTCGAGGGCTGCTACCCAGTCCTGCGGGGACTGTGCGTCCCAAACTCCTTTCCTTGCAGTAATTATAAGGCTTCCCGGACAGGCACGAGACCCACTCTTTAGCAGCCAGTAAGCCGCCTCAGTGAGCACAGTAATAACCCAGGTTCTCCTAATAGACTCAGATAAAATATAGGCCCTCCATGAGGATGGTGTAGATCCGTCTGAGCGAAGTTGAGTTATTCGCGATTGGTTAAGTGGCTCCCCTTGGCCCATGGGCTGATTGATTGATGTATCTTCTTTGGCCTTTTGTATCAAAAGGTCACCCCACGATTTCAAGGTCGTTAGGAAGGCCTCGCTATGTACGCGCGACCGTATATCTCCATCAAACAGGCATATAAGTTCGAATATCAACAAAGCTTGTGTTCGGGCTAAATGTGAAATGATGTCGATAGAGCCGTTTTCAAAAGCTTCTGAAACGCTCTGGTCGTCTACGAGGTTTCGGGACCAATCCCGAGCCATTAGAAGAGCAATCTTGGTGCTAGTCGAAGTGGCAGATGACCGATATGTATTCCAAGCCCCAAGAGCAAATTGAAGGGGGCTTGGTAGTTCTGAGCCATAAAGCCGGAGATGAATTAAGGGGCAATGATTCTCCAGAGCCCATTTGTCAACCCATCCCCTTAGCTTGTCAAGGAAAAGCTCTAGTCCTGATATAGGATATGGAAAACTCCCATCCTCGGGTGTCAAACTCTGCGTTGGGTCCCAGGACTGAGGTTCGAGGAACCATGGTTGACCGGTCTGCGAATTATGCCAATTAACGTCATCATTGCTTGGCAAAACTAGCATTGAGGTCACCTCATGCGAGGGCGTCTGATTGTCAAAAGTGGGAGCCAGATCTGAATTAGGGTAGTCAACAGGTGGCGTGAAAGCCTCAGCCAGCAGGCCACGCGAGAGTATGACCCGCGTTGGGTATGAGCAAGACATCTTGCGGATACGACATCTGCGGCATGACGGAAGCTCTCTACCACAACGTCGCTTGGCCTTGCTGCAGGCAATGCAGGCCGCTGTGTGAGGCTTCTCGGGCTCTCTCTTATGCGCCATAACTAGTCACAGTATTGCGTCGCAAAGAGTGATATATGAGAGAAGCTTGGCTGATGAGGCAGATTTTGGCGAGTTGGTGGTGCGGTGGGTGCGCAATGTGCGGGGACTCGCCGCAAAATATCTTTTCTATGCTGCGGCAAAGAAAATTCCCGCAAACATGTGGAGTATGGCATCCGCATACAATATCCACTTTTGTATGCGGTCGCCGTCCGCTTATTAAGTAAGATGTTGTGTTCAAGTATATATATGTCTGATGCGTAGCCAAACAGTCCGTTTCTTATACAACGCCAGTTACTACAATGACACAATACAACCAACCCAAATCCCTTATCATTGGTGCTGGGGCTATCGGAATTGCCCTCGGCTACCATCTTCAACTTGCTGGAGCTCAGGTCTCCTTTCTCGTCCGACAACAGGGTGTGATGGATCTCCAAAAAGACCAGGTTCTATATTGCCATGACGACAATTCACTCAAAGTTTTCAAGGGCTATATCATCAAGACTCTTCCGGAAGTTGACGTGCAAGCATACGACTATGTTTTTTTTGCCCTCACCGGAGCTGCTTTAAAGAGCGAAGATGGTCAACGCTTGGTCAAGTTGATTGGGACAGCCATCGGTGGTCCTGGAAACAAGACAAAAATCTTGATTGGGAGTTTTTTTATTGGAATTCGGGATTGGTTTCTGGAAGTCTCTGGTCTTCCGCAAGATCGAGTCGCGGCATGTAACCCTGCCATCCATGTATACTCCACCAAGGCGTTCCAAATGCCAAGCGTTTATGCCGAGCCGGCTAAAGCCAATCTGATCGAGCAGGCTGACTGGGCCTACGCCGACCGGTTCTCAACCGGAGCTGCTTTCCATGTCATGGATGATTGTCCAGGCATTGCTCAAAGTTTCTCGAATTTATATAACAACTGTCGCGTATCAAAATGCATCATACGGTCACCTGTTGAGGATGCGGCCTTTGGAAATCTGGCACCTATTGCTTTTGCCGCCACTGAGCTACTTGGCTGGCCCAAGTTTCGAGACATTGATCCTTCTAACGATATTTGGGTGCTGGCAACGGAGGCAGCAAAAGAGGTCTTGGGCCTTCATCTTCATGGAGAGTATGGAAGACTTGCTGCAACGAACCTGAATCCCGCAACGTTCCTTGAAGGCATGAAGGAATACGAGAGGACCTTTGGTACATTTGATATTATTGCATTTAGTCAATACCACCACGGAGGTAAAGTCCAGGCTCAAGATCAGCAACACCTTCAGGACTGTATTGTGCGAGGGAAGGAAGAAGGTAAAGACTTTAAGGCTCTAAAAGAATTAGTTTCCAAAATCTTTATAGCTAGCCAGTTGCAGTCTAGTTATAACTAAGGTTATAATTGAGTTTTCTATAACAGCTTAGATGGACTCGCTCCTAAAATTTATCAAGTCAGGTGTACCTATCTACTCAGCCATAGCTGTCACTTTGCTCTCTTGCCTCTCATCCTTGTCGTTTCAAATTCCTCTGTTACATTTTTCTATTATGTAAGTTGTGTCTATCAATTTAATCCGCATCCAATATTCTGACACCACTTAGTTAATAGTTCGTTGATCTTACCACGGGTGGGTTTATCCGTGTCTACACTTGCATGCTCTTGACATTCATCGGTTGGCATCGCGCCTTGAAAGCTCAGCCAGACGTTGCCCCGGAGTCGTTATTGCCATACCTATCACCGTTCAGGCCTTATGGTTCTTACTTTGCTTTTGTTTTGGGTTGTATAATTCTTCTCTTTATCGGCTGGGGCACATTCTCGCCCCTTGATGTTGAAGGGTGGATAACCTACTACTTCGCAGCTGCATTCGACCCGTTGATGTTTATGGTCGGAAACCTCGTTAAGAAACGGAGATGGGCGAAGCCTTCTCAAGCGGACCTTATCACTGGAAAAGCCACAGTTGACGAAGAGTGCCAAGTATGGGAAGATCTCGGTGCACCTGAGAATGAGAGAATGCGCTTGAAACAGATGGAATGGCTTCGAAGATTCTAGGAGAGACTTCGGTAGATTTGAGCCTGGGTTGATTGACTATTTCAGTTGTCCATGATGTAATTGCCCTGGCGACTGCTGTTTGTATTAAACTGAGCCTGGTAATCTATAGAAATGCAAGTTCCTCGAAAGTCAATAACAGAATTTCACAGAACCGCTTCTGGCCATTTTTGCAAACGAATAACACATAAACAAGCAACTCTGTATCATGGTATTTGTTCCCTCCTCAATTGTCTCTGTCGCCACATGACGCTCGGAGGATCTGCAAACTAGCGGCGGAGGAACTCAACAGACCACGAATCTTCCGAAAGGCCCAACTCGCGAGGACCCCCGCATTCAATTCTTTATGGTGTCCGCTACAGGGGACATTTCGGTGGCGTCTGGGGATACCATTACCGAGGATCGCGGGCATGGGCCTATGGCACTCCCATCGAACGACTGGGGTGGTTGTCGACCATATAAGTCCTGCAAATGAGATGAATGCTCCAACTTACACGACGAAGCACATCTCTTGCCCATAATACGATGGATGAAACTCAAGTAATCATTGTTGGTGGTGGGCCAGCAGGTCTCACCCTAGGTCTCTCACTAGCTCGACTGAAGATTCATGTTAGTAGCCACTATTTCGCCAAGTACAGCACCATCATGTCCAGTACTGACCATTCATACTCCTCAGTCCGTCATTCTAGAGAAAGAAGCAGAGATCACCACAGACCCCAGAGGTGTATTCCTCACGGGCGATGCCGTCAGAATACTACACAGCCTCGGGATCGATGATCTGACGGGCATAGGTCATGGTAAGTCCACACGCTTCGAAAGCAAATACATACTGAGTCAAATCATGCACTAATGGCTAGTGACACAGAAATGCCATATGTGAACGTTCATCGCAGTGCATTCAATACTCCACCATTATTCTCGATTCGTATCGGGGACATAAACAGTCTTGAACAAGCTTTGCCTGAAGGCATTCTGCAAATGCAGCCCCGTCTAGGTAAATGACGCTAAGCCACAACAACACATATCTTCCATTTTCTAACAGTAGACTACAGAGATTACGTTGAGAAATGCTATTGACCAATCCCAATACTGCTCACTTCGCACTGCCTGTGAAGTGGTCTCACGGTCAGAACAAGATCCACCAGTGATCGACTTCAACGATAGCCAAGGCACACGACAACAGATCAAAGGGGAATGGCTCGTCGGCGCCGACGGAAAGCTAGGTATCGTACGAAAACACTTCCTTGAACCGGCTGTAGGCATAAAGCAGGAAGACGGTCTTTATCCTTACAGCGGCACCTGGATAGCCGCCAACCTGAAGATGAAGCTCCCAACTCCCGAGACTCATCCTGACTTTCCACTCTGGAATTTTGGGTACTCGCCACAAGAGGTTTATGATCTCTTCTGGCCTGTTGGATGGCACTTTTGCACCCCGCCTGGAAAGGCTACTGCTTCTGGAAGATTTGGTCCTTATGAGGAAAGACTCTGGCGTCATGAATTTGCCCAGGATGAAGCAGTCATCAAAGATAACTCGGAAGAGCTACTCTGGGAGCATATCACGCCGATGATCACACTGAAGGAAGATAGTAGCCGCAGGCACAGATTTGACGGCCATGTGCAGTACCCGCGAGATTGCATTGAGATTCTGCGCTGTCGACCATTTCACTTTGTTCACAAGGTTGTGAACCGCTGGTTCAATGGTCGAACTATCCTCATCGGCGATGCAGCCCACGTCTTTCCCCCTTTCGCCGGTCAAGGCATCGGCAGTGGTGTCAGAGACGCTCATCAACTCGCATGGAGGTTAGCTCTGATGCTCCACGCAGACTCCAAGCCCGAAAATTACGACAAGCTACTCAAATGCTGGGAATCCGAGCGGCGTCAGAGCATCAACGACGCAGCGCAGTTCTCTATGATCAATGGTCGCATCTGCAACAATGAGCCTTCTTGGTGGCAGCGTTTCTTTTTCCGGTTTTTGATGGTTCTGCACGGCACGCCTGTGTTTCGGTATATCGATTATATGTCTCATAAAGAGAAGAAGGGCTTTTCGGGTGTTGAAAATGGCTTCTTTGTCAAGGGACGGACAGGTGGCTCCCGTTTGCCTCAGATACACATGAGATCGAAGGGCCAGGCAGAATCGTTCTTATCGGATCGACTTTTGCGAAAGGACAATACGATCTTCAGTCTAGTGGTAGTGACCGACGGAAAACCAGCAAACCAACAACGCTTGCACGCTGAAGCAACGGCTGCAGTCCAAGAAGCCGGACTCTCATCCATCATCTCAAACAATGCCATCGTTGTTTACGATGCACAGTCGGGCGACTCATCACAGGGTCAAAAGACATTTTCAGACACTAGGGAGGGGGTTGGTCATCCCACGGTCTGTTCACCTTCACAGATTGCTGCAGCTGATGGGCACATGGCGAACGGGTATGACAGCTCGGTGTTTGGCAAGCGTCTTGGGAGGGGTACCAGGTTTGCCATCATTCGACCTGACTTTTTCATATTTGCTTGTGCTTCTGACTACGTTGGGTTGGTCAGCTCTCTGGAATTGCTGAGAGGTTTTGTTGGGTTTGGGGTAAGAGATAGTTGACAAGGTGAAGTTCGAAGGGGCGTGCTAGGTAGCTATCACAATTGGGTTGCTATTTAGAGTTCTTTGGCATGTTTCCTTCCCTCCTTACAAAATAAACTTAGCTAAGAGTCCCCTAAGCTTAGCTTAGATTTACCTGAACATTTTTATCGCTTAGGATCAAGGTCCTGAGTTTTCTTTACTAGTAAATAATAACCCTATTCACTAAGAGTATTTGAAATGGAATAATAACGAGATTAATCATATCTTCATGCACCGTGTTGTTTATCACGAAGATTATAGTGTTCACAGCACCTCCTTCTATAGGTTGGGTTCCGGGGCAAATTTATGGAAGAGGATTTATTCCTATTTCCTGAACACAAAGTCGATCTCTGCATATAAATTATAATCCATGACTTCAATCAACCACATTTTAAGCGTAGTAGGGACGCGAGGCAAGCGTCAGTTTTCTGGTCTATCAACTCAAAAAAAGCTCTCTCAGGAATGGGGCTGGCCACACAATAGCCCAAGGTCCGAAGACACGATATCTATATTCACAACGACGACGAATATCTACAAGTAACTTCTACATAAATCTACTAAACAGGAATATAGCAAGCCTTTGTACAGAGACTATCAGACGCGTCAATAGTCCAACTCTGTAAAGGGGGTAGTTAGCAAAGCTTTTCGTGCCAGGCTCTCATAGGTGAACGAACGATGCTTACTCAAACTTTATCACATTCTTCAAGGTCCCAGCTCGCGCCATAGTGACTTCAAGAACATCACCATCCTTGAGGAATACCTTGGGGCTATGGAAAGCGCCCACTCCAGCGGGCGTTCCCGTCATGACCGCTGTACCAGCTGGTATGGTTGTTCCTGTACCAAGTTTGTTAGCATTGATTCGGCTCGTGCGCAATGGTGAAGTACCTTGACTCATATGGCTGAGAATCTGCTCTGGCGAGAATACCATATCCTTCGTGAACTCTGCTACTTGACGAACCTCTCCATTGACTTTTGCTTCTACAGAAAAGCCCGAGCCATCACCAAATATGGCTGAGCTGATCAATGCGGGTCCAATCGGCGCAAACTTGTCGAAAGCCTTGGCAAAGAAGAATTGACCTGCTGAATGCTTGGGAAGCTGGTACATGCGGCAGGATATATCGTTGCCAACCGTATACCCTAGGATGTAGTCCTTGGCTTCCTTGGGAGAAATGTCGCGACATTGTTTGGAAGTTACAAATACGAGCTCGCCCTGCGAGTGCAATTAGTATTGGGCAGTGCAATGTTATTCCGTGCATGGTAAGCTACTTCATAGTCTGGAAGACTCTTTGCGCAGAAGTCGTTGAGTGGGATGTCCTCATCTGGGTTTGCAAGGGATGCGGCTGGCTTAGTCCATAAAGGAGGAACTGACGTCAGGGTAAGCTACAGACCTGTTAGTAATTGACTCAGAGCCGGCTGTCTATTTCGTTCTGCCATACTGAAGCTTCCTTGGCGTGACTGCGATAGTTAAGCCCAACGCAGTATAGAGGTAGGTCATCTCTCGGCAGTGGTGCTAAGAGCTGTATTCAGTCAGTAGAGTAGATTTGTGACGGCTTCAGTTCACTAAAGCATAGCATGTAAATACTTACACGGCGAACTGTTACTGTTTTGGGCTCATGTTTATCGGTCAAGCCCTGTAATGACTTGACCGCGCTGACCTTAGTGCCGAGAGCAGGCGGGCCTCGAGCATCAGGACCAAGGTCCGCGAAATATGTCTCCCCGTCCTCTTCAGACTCAAACTTGATCAGTACCGAAAAGTTGGCCATGGTGTTAGGATATCACAGTGTAAGTTCTTAATCCACAACTCCTCCCTAACACCAATGCTTAAATACATCTTTTCTACAATACGGCCTTTTTGTGGCAACTAAGCATGGGATTCGGAAGAGCTGCTTATTCTACCATGCTAAAATGCGGGGAAGTACAAGCTACGGCAGATCTCAAGCTTGAACTTTTTTAGATCCTCCGACGCGGCATTAGCTAGATTGAAAGTGCCGAGGTTGGTTAGTCATCGGAAATACTGCATGGATAAATCCTCGGAGCATCTTGTGAATCCACAATCTGGACCATTTCTCATTACCTCCGCTGTCTTGATTGCGCCAAACAACGACCCGACATTGGGCTTCCGTATACGAGTATCCATCGATAGCGGCGTATCCATTGCTGGCCTTTGATCGAGGGTCTTTCCGATACAAGGAAATGCCTGCATCGCCGTCTTCAGGCGGCGGAACATTCGGTGCAGCTCCCTCTGCTTATCGGCTGAGCACCAGAGTCTGTGACAATTGCATTCGGTTCGTAGACCCCGCATCCACTCTCGGCACTACAGCATCTCACAATCTCCGTGCTCCAGGTCTAAAGTCCGATGTGAGATAATCCGGCAGGTCCCTTTAACCAGTACTGATGCGACCGGCCGGTTACAGGCGATCTAGGACAGCCGTCATGCTCGCGCTGCTTGGGTCGCGGCAAGATATGCAGCTACTCTACCACGCGTCGTCGGCCTGGACCAGCTCCGGGCTCCGGGCGAGTACCACGGGCAACGCGGAACGTTCACAACCGAGAGAGAAGGCATTCCGGTAAGAGACGTCTGCCAACTTATTAAGTATCGCGGCATCTAATTACTCATTTTGGTAACATAGAAGAAGCCACCTTGCAATCCGATTCGATCCTTGAGGACGATGTTTCTTCAGTTCCAGTAGTTTCGGATCTACCCTCTGCAAGTCCTGATACCCTTGTCACTTCCCATGCATCTACTGGCAGCCAATCAACGCAGCGTCTAAACATCTTGCCCGAAGAGGAAGCCTATCTGTAAGAAACGATCCTGCCTGGCCATACAACTCCAGGCACTGGGCGTTGCTATATTTTCCTGCTGACTATGACAGGGCCGATGAGTACTTCAAATCCATCAATGAAGCCATACCACTATTCTCCGAGGCCGCAGCATCAAACAGCAGGGATACTCTATCCACATGCAACGCTGAATTCGTCGAAGCCCTGCTTCTCATCACAGCCAAACTCCTCGGCTTCAAATTTGCATCCACTAATTTTGACCTTGACGGTCGTATAGACCTAATCCTAAGCAATACAACCCTTCAAGAAGATACAGCCGGTGACTTTCCAAGTCTCGACCTCTTCCGCAAGTTCTGCTTACTCGTCTTCTACGAGTTCCACCAATTCCCTGGCCAACAAGCCTGGGTGCGCATAGGAAAGATTGTCCGGCTCGCGTATTGGATGGGCCTTGATCGTCTGGACATAATACAATCTGTCTCCCCAGAATGGTCCAACGTGAGCGATGCTGACCTTCAAAGCTGGAAGTTAGTCTGGTGGTGTGTATACCGTCTTGACTCGTACGCCAACCTCTCATCTGGCACACCGTACCAAGTTGATGAGCGACTTGTCAACACGTCTTTAAGTCACCAGAGTCAGTTTTCTCAAGGCCTCATTGCCCCGTGCAGGTTACCTCATGATCCGCGTAATCTTCCCGACCTTCTCTTGTTTGTGAAGACCGGTAGCGAAAGCAGCTTACTTTTCAACATCCATCTCATCGCTGTCACTGTCTTGCGGCAGTTTGGCAGAGCAATGAGTATGCGCTACTTGGTTCCTCACGAGATCCTCACGGCGACCCTCCTCGACGCAGAACGTACGCTATCTGCAATACGTCTAGCCTTACCACGGAACTTTCTGAACCCCGGAAGAAATGCGTTCATGAATGAGTCAAATACAAATCATCACGCGAGATTAGTCCCAGTGCTTCTACTACATATGGCACAACTGCTAGCTGCCCTTGCGAGCTGCTACTATCTTCCAGAAGGTGACGATTGGACACTGAGCTGGCAACGTGTTCTGGAGACTTGCCAGAACATAGCCGGGGTAGCGGAGAAGTGGGACAGTAATTACACTCTCACCGTGGACCCAGCACTTTCGCTCATCAGCTTGACGGCACTTGTCTTCTTAGATATTCACAAGAAGTACACTGAGAGTACGAACACACATCTCATATCCGAGATTGAGAACTGCGAACTTCTTCTGCTGCTCCAGCTTGAGCAATTCTCAGCTCATTGGAAGCTGCCGAGTCTATTAATACGTAAGTAAAACCCTCCTTGTTGTCTAGCCCGTAGAATCTCAACTCTGACGATTGGTTTCAGTGTCGTTCAAGAGCTTTAAAGAATCAGTGACAGGCCCACTCTCTTATCCGCATATCCAACTCATCCTTTCCCGGTTTGAGAGTCCTTTACATCCGAGGTGGCTACAGTTCCTGTCATCTGCCCAAACACATCTTGAGAATGTAATATGGTCACACGCGACCTAAACAGAGATGTGAAAATCTTTCTCATTATCCTACGTATCGCAGATATCAGTTTCGGCTTGGCTATGGTAGAGATATCTCATATTAATATTTCAATGGCCTGATCAATGCAGTCAGTTTACACTTCTCGATCCAACGCTTGTTTTCAATTATATTTATAGTAAGGTCAACTATTTAGCTTCTGGTCTTCTTATAATATCACTCTCAGAAGAGATGTCAACAATGTTAGAACGTTGTCCATCAGGACGTAGTGGAGCTACTAGTTGCTCACTGTCCTTGGTAAGAATATGTTGTAAAGGTTTACAATAGAGAAGTCTGTAATAGATAAGATTAGAAGTAGGTATGCCTAGCCTGACTTGATAGTAAAAGTAAGGAATAATGTCTCAGACAGATAAGAAATAACATAGCTTAGTAATATTATTTCTAAAAAGGAATTAGTGTATATATATAGATATAAACAAGAATTCTATTGCCAGTAGTCTTAAGTGGCACTATAAATAGATGTTTAGTACTAGGCACTTTTGTCCGTACTTACAACATTGTAACATTCTCACCTTCTGCTTTTGGCATTGAAGGATTATGCTAACATCCATCGCGCCAGGGGAAGATACAATATCGCTATGTTATTGGTGGGCGTTTGGCCTGCTGATTAATCACACGATAACGGTCCCTATTTATATCTTGTAGTGCCTTATCAGCCAGTCGATTCCCTCAATTATTTCCGTGAGGCTACATTGGGCACTACACGAGAACCAGCATCACATCGCATATCGTAAAACAGGAACCAACAGTAACATGTCCGAAAACAAAATTATCTTCTTCGACATACCCAGCAGGTCGCCTCAGGTCTGCTGGTCCATGAATACCTGGAGAAGTCAGTCTCCATAATTCCGGGCTCTATCCAGCACTAACACGAGCTGCAGCGAGAATGCTTCTTAACTACAAAGGCCTTGATTATAAGACCGAATGGGTAAGCTACCAAAACTGCCATGCTGTGATTTGCTGACTTATGTAGCTCGAATACCCCGAGATCAAGGAACGTCTCAGTGGACAGTAAGTACAAAGCCCAATCACATCAACCAAGCATTCATTCACGATCCGGTAACCAGTGTATCCCCAAATGAACAAGGCGCACCCTTCACGTGCCCAGCCATTCAATTGCCAGACGGCTCATATATAATGGACTCCTACAAGATCGCCGACGTCATCGAGGAAAAGTACCCTGAGCCAAGTGTACACCTGAACAATCCAATGCAAGACCGCCTCAGAGCATCAATGATCAAATTCATGATTGAAATGGTCCCCATCTATGTCCCTGGCGTCGCCAAAAGCATCATCGGCGAAAAGAGCATCGACTTCTTCCTGAAGACACGGTTGCAAGATGTAGGAATGCCTCTCTACGAGTACGGAGAAAAGCACTCCCCTGGAGCATTTGACAGAGCGGAGCCGTTCGCACGTGAGATTACAGCCTTGCTGAAGGAGAATACGTCTGGGCCGTTTTTGCTGGGCGATGTGGTGAGCTACGCTGATTTCATCTGGGCGGGTATTCTGCTGTTTTTCCAGTGTCTTGGCGAGGAGGAGTACAAGGAGGTGCTGAGAATAACCGGAGATGGAGACGTTCATATTAAATTTCTGGATGGGCTGAGGCCTTGGACGGGGAAGAATACCTGATGCTATCGATAACGATGCACGCGAGATAAGCGTGATCTAAGCCTATCGATAAGCGCTTATCAGGTTCTCACTGCGCCAATCCATTCCTCAATCTGTTTCTGTTTAAAGCTTAGGCCTGTTCTCACTTTAGGGTAGTAGTATCTATCTTACAATATTTTGCGCGAGTCTGACACTTCGTATCATTTAAATTAAGTGCGATACTCCTGGACTAAGAGATAGTTATTAGTTATCTAGGAATGTATTATTAAAACCTCGGCCGCTGTCCCGCATTACAGGCTGTTACACAATGTGCATGCCTTAAGGTTGTTTATTGCACATGATTCTGTCCCCCCAGCATATTTTCTTGTAAAACTTGAAACAATATGCAATACCAGTTATTCACATACGAGGAAATCACATGCCCTGTTGTCCATAGCCAGGAGCACAAACGGATACATAAGAACAGAATTCGGACAGTGGGTCACCCTTGCTCTTGAGTCTGGAGCCCCAAATGAAATATCAAGCAATCAAGCAATAAAAAGTGGATTAAATGTTAAAAGTGGTGGAAAGTGACTGCTTATCTGCATTCAAGGTTTGAAAGAGATGTAACAGGATGTTGGGTTCTGACATTCTATTACATAGAAACTGGCCTCTGGAAGATTGCCTGTGAAAGGGTTTTGGATATAAATCCATCAAGTCCCTCTATTCTCGGAATATGCTTAGGCAATTGGCACTTGTAAACAAGGGAGAATCTGTCGCAATTGGGACAACTGCTAGTTTACAGTTTTAACAACGCTATGAAAGCCCTTGGTCACCTCACACCTAGAGTCCAAGCCCTCTCCGAAAAGAGCCAGGAAGTCTTCGCGAACTGGGGGCCCTCTCATAAACAGGGAGATATTGACCGACGTCTGCCCACGTTGCTGCTCAATGACGCTGCCTTCAAGCTTGTCATTGCATGGCTTTTCAACCCATCTGAAGACATGAACGATAAACACAGCATTCTCAATTCTCTTTCGACTACTAAAAATGAGTTACATAACGAGCCGGTTGTCGTTGAGTTGGTTTCATGCTCATCCAAATTCACGAAGACGACACTCTCACTTCAAGAGGAACTCGGAAGCCGAATCTATCTCTTTGACCGGCATAAGCCGTGCACGAGGTCACTTACCCCGCTT